>NW_022045915.1:183511-197860 GCF_001654015.2 Drosophila navojoa
TGTATATATTTTTATTAAATTTACTACATAATAAATACAACATTTCATTGAGCGTTGTTTTACATTTTTTTTAGTTGACTTTAAATACTAAAACATTGGCACATTTTTAGAGTTTTTCCATTTTTTTGTTGCTTTCTACATGAAATTTAAATATCATATACAAAAACTTTCCAATAGACACAGTTTCAGAGACATTAGCTTAAACAGTTACAAAATTATACATATGTATATATATATGCTAAAATCAAATTATATTAAATATATGTATATGCATTGCCTAAATGATAAACAAGCAAATCTCTCTCTTAACTGGATTACGTATAGCTAGAACAGCTGCTCAAGAATTTTACATGCACTTGGCGTATTGTCCACAATGTCACTCACGAATACAAATAAATATGTTAGCACTTTGTTTTTAATTGATTAATGTTTTATGCATATATCTATATTTTTTTAAAGATTTTTTTGGTACATATTTTGACCAGCAGCTGCCTAGCTTGGCGAAACAAAAAAAAAATGAATAGTTTCCTTAGCTTAAGCTGAAAGCAGCGGCGGGTTTTGTTTCAGTGGGAATCCGTTTATGTTGTTTCCGCTTCCGGGCCTCATTCACATAGTCAACATTTGGGCGTATTCGCTCCACTGCTGACGCTGCTCGTCTCCAGATGTTGCATCAACAGCTGCTGCAAGTCCGCCCGCAGCGCCCGCTCCTCGTTGATCTGCAGCTTGATCTGGGACATGTCCTGCTGCATCTGGCGTATGGCCGTCCACAACTGCCGCAGTGTCGGTGTCATATCCTCATTCTCAAGGCCTGATTCACGCGAATTGTGGAGTTGTCAAAAATTAAATATAAATAAACAAAGAGAATGGAAGAAACGGGAATACTATGTTAGTGTTGTGTATCACTAGGCAAGAAGCGTATCAAAATCAATATAATGAGCGGTACTCTAGTGAGTAATATGAGTATTGGGTATGTATGAAATAAGTGTAATGAATATATAATATGTTTAATATGAATATTGTGAGTACGATATATGTTTGAATAATATATTTATGTAATATGTATGAATCGAAATGTAATTAATAAATATTTTGAGTGTGCCATATGATGGATGGATGGAAATGAAAAATATGTATATATTAGATGTGTGTAATGAGCATATGATATAATTTATGTAAATGTGAATATTGTGAGTATATGAAATGATTAAAGTGAATATGATATGTTTTCAATGTGAATAATGAGTATATGACATTTGTAAGTGTAATTATGAATAGGTGACATATGTGAATGTAAATATTATGACTATATGATATATGTATAATGGGTATATGATTCATGTAAAGATTGCTCATTATGAGCTATCTAATGAATATCACTATGTGAGTGCTATGAATGTACGATGTATGTGTGTCTACTAGGCATAACTAACTCAATAGAGTACACGGTGCGTATGTGCAATGTTTCAAGTTTGAGTTTTCTCTTAGTTAACATATTTAGCATTTACGTATATTTTTATTCTTCGTGTGTGTATGTGTGTAGCTGCTTAAACTGTGTTATATTTTAATCTAAATATGCTCTACTCTTAATAAAAAAAAATTTAATTATTATTGCTAACATGAATATACATACACATATACATAAATCTATTTGTTTTTATGCTCAGCAATTCGGGACTCTCAAAGTGCAACACAGATTTAAACAAATAATTGTCTAGAATTTTGGGGATTAACTACAATGAAATGAACTAAAAACATAGCTACAACAATTAATGTTAAGGAATATAGATATTATTATTTGCTTATTAACAAATACCACACAGACACGAATACAAATACAAAATACAACAAAATTCTTGATAATATAAATGATTTTATTCAAAGTTTACTTCTGTGTTGTTTGATTTTTATTTATTTTTTAATTTCATTGAAATGTTTTTTTTTTTTTTTTTTCTCGAAATTGAAGTAAATTCAAATCTCAATACAATACAAACGTATAAACGCATTTATCATAATTAATATAGTTAGTTGGTAATTGTATTTGGTTAGACAACGTTTCACAAAACACTTATAGCTTAAATTTGATTTCTATTTCCTTTATCTTCCTCCTTCGTTATTAATATAATGCACAACAACAATGTATGTACTTTGATTTATTTGTAATATATTTGATTTCATTTTGTTAGTTTCTAGTTATTGCCAAGTACTTGGACTAACACTTAAAGCATTTCAACTCATTTTTGATTACACATTGCACATTCGTTTGATCATAAGTATATAATACGCTAAAACTTTTGCTCGTTTCCTTTTTCTATGCAGGTAACAAAGAACTTTCACTGGGCAGCCCCTCCCACATCCCCGAAAAGAAAAAAAAATAGAAGGAAATTGTCATTTGCTGCTAGTTTTAAACGTTTAGAGCTACGTAAATATAAGCTATGGCAAATCATGTATATCAAGTCACAAATATATATATGTGTGTGTATATATATATAAATACAGAGTATGTATAGTCTAGTATATAGTGTGTGTTCCGCTGGTGGCATACAAAAACGTGTGTAAAAGCCTTGGACGGAAAATGTAAAGCATCGCTGATTTTCCACTCTCTTCTAGGATCAGGAACCAGCTGCAGTTGCACTTCAAGTACGAGTAACTAATGTGTGTGGGGCAAGTTATCAACGGCACGCTAGTACAAAACATTTTACTCTACAACACCCAATCGAACTATGTTTGCTAGTCTTTTTTTGGCTGAGTCTTGTTTTTAGTTTTTGTTCTTTAATTATTTCTATTGCACCTAACTAGATTTAAGATCACTCAACTTACTTTTAGTATAAGATTAAAAAATGTATTAATACAAATATATATAGCTCTGACAACTACACATAGTTAAGCTTAAGCAGATCTATGAAACATTTATCAAGAGGCTTTAAAATACATATACATATATATTTTAAGCATTCAATACTTGAAATATTTAAAAATTTATTTGTTTGACAAAAATTTGAAAATTTAAAATATGCTGCTATAAAAATATTTTTTTAAAATGTTAAGCTCATTCTTGATTTAAAAAAGAGAAAAGACGATTTCATAAAATTTCCATATAATTCCATATAAAAAAAAAAAAAAAAAATACTATATACACGTAATATATTTTTCACGAGGTTGAAGTCGTAACCATTAGGAAACATTAGAAAATTTCATTATTAAATTTAAAATTCTATGTTTACATTAAAAAAATTATTTAAAATTGAATGCAAAGAATTCGAATAATAAAAGTTGCAATATAATTTGTCAGAAAAATTGCATAGACAAAAATTTTTGATTGCAAAACTTGTTAAGAAACATTTATATTTTTATAAAATAAAATTAGTAGATATCTCCCATATAAATTTTTAAAATTTTAATTGCTAGTATTTTGGAAATACTGCATAAATGAAATTCAAAAATGTTCTCTGCATATTTACTAGTATTTAGATAACACTCCCAAATGAAAATGTCTTACAGATCTGCTCAATGAATTCTATATATATTAATTAACTAGGCACACCGAAACTAGAGACACAGATAGCTCTGCCAGCCTCACTTAACTATATTTATAAGGTAGAATTGAAAAGATTTTTGTTTCTTTGTTTGTTGAGCAACAGCAAATCGAAATAAAAAAATTGATCGAATTATTATAGAGCAGCCATAATAAAATAGAACTGCTGAGCGGGCGAGCATTCAAAGCAAAGCGAGCAGCAGCAGCGCAGAGCAGCGCAGCTAGGTGGCAGCAATGAGTGCGTGTGAAGCTAAATGGGCGTGGTCGAGATGAGAAGGACATGCCACAACCGCAATTGAAGTACTACTCAGAGATGGTTGATCTTGCGCCACTGCTTCATCACAAAATTACCGCAACACCAGCTGCCCGATTGCCGTTTCGTTCCGTCCGCATTCAGTTCCACCTGCGTGGCACGCCCCTGGGTGGCGCCTCCGTTGCGCAGCAGCGCCGTGCAGCCATGCTCTCCCCGCTCCCCGTCACTCTCATCCGAACGCTCGCCACCCGCTGCCAGTTGGGGCGTGCTGCGTTGCAGCGTGCTGGTGCGCAATGCTCCGCCACAGTTCATCAAGTATCCGCCCCCGAAGCCCGCGTAGCGATGCGACGTGGACGTCTCGAAGGAGCGATTCAGACGTCGGTCGTAGAGACCGGGATGCACAGTGCCATCCGGATTCGGCTTCACAATGGTCGTATGACCGGAGCTGCGTTGATAGCTCTGCTGGGCCAGCAGCTTGGGCGACGGCTTGTTCTTGCGCGGCAGCAGCGGAGAGGTGCAAACGTTGTCGTAGCCGGAGCCGAAGCCACTCTTCATCCGATTCAGGGATTTGCGTGTGGCACGCTCTTCCGACAGCGCGCGCTGATAATCCTTAATGCCGGGCCCACCTCCTGCTACCGCACCCGGTCCCGTCAGCGAGTACCGTTGGCCAGGTGTATTTAGGGAGGAGCCCACCGAACTCGAGTACAGATTGAAACTATTCGGGCTTGCCTCACGCCAGATGAACGACGAGTTCAGACTGCCCGCCGAGTGTTGACGTGATTGTTGCAAATGCTGTTGTTGTTGCTGCTGCTGTTGATGCTGTTGATGTTGCTGATGCTGTTGTTGTTGTTGCTGCTGTTGCTGTGCTGTTAGGTGCGGCGCATTAGCTACAAAAGGCAGCTGCGGATTGGAGGTCGAGAAGGTTTTGCTCGTTTTCAGCTTGCCACCGCGTATGGGCAAACAGGGCGTCCACGGCTGCAAGGCTATATAGTTGAGGTATTTAGAGTTCGTTGGGCAGAGGCGCGTGAAAGACAAAGAGAGAAAATGAAGATATTTGAAGAACGAAAAAACGAGAAACGACAACCAACAACGACAACAAGAACAACAAAAAGCCCAAAAAAAAAAAAGAGTTTATAAAATGAACACCAAAAAAGACGAACAATACATTTAATGAAGCCTGGGTGGGTTGTGTGAGTGTGTTTGTGTGTGTAGAGAGAGGGAGCGAGTGTGCGTGTGTGTGTGCGTGGATGAACATTAAACCAAGACCAAATTTCATGAGGTGGACATAAGCAGGACAACAGTTGATGAAAGCAGGGGGGCTTTTTAAGCAAATGCAAACGAATTGAGGAATACCCATAACCAAAAGGAAGCTTAACAGAGGTAGCCCAACAAAACGGGACAGGAACTAAGGAAATAAGGTCACTCGAATCTTGAAATGAAATTTGGATAAAATTGTATAGAGCGCAATTTAAAGATGATTTGAAACAATGATATAGGATAATTATATAGGCTGAATGATATTAATCTTTAATTTAATAATTTTCACTATATTGTTTGAATATTTATTAAATTGTTACTTGTAAAGTATATTTTTTATTTAATTTAATTTTTTTGTGTCTGTAATATTTTATAGATTTTATAGATATAAAAAATCATTGTTTCAAAAATACTTCAAGAAAATGCGCGAATTTCGTACAGAATTATGTAAGCCTTAATGATAATGATAATATAGTGATAATGGTAATTATGAGTCATATTTTTTAAGGAGCAACAATAATTGAAAATAAATTCATAAATAATCCGTAAATTTAAACAAATATATTAGGTATACTTTTTTTTATTATGTTTGTTTATATTTAAATATATATGTATAAACGAGACCAAAACACATTAGTATTTACGTATATATACACATGTACACATGTATGTATATATATGTATATATACATATATATTAATTTATCTGTTGAATACTTCATTAAATCCAATTGAATGAGGGCCAACTGCCAGATTTCTTAACAACTACAAAACATAAAAGTTTACAAAGGAAAATATAATTTAAAATAACATTCAGCTGTTACAGTTTAAATGTATTGGTACATAAATCAAATATCTAAATTACTTTTCCAATTGTTAAAATAAAAAAAAAAAAAAAAAATAAGTTAAGCAATTACGCATTTTTATGGTATTTATGACAGTTATAATTAGATAGCGCTACAATTTTTTTTTTTCTTGTTAAACAATAATTTTTTTTTATTTTATTATTATTATTTTTTATTTTTTTCTTATAAACTATTACAATTTTGGTAAAAATTATTTATTTATTTTTTTTCATTATTAATGCATATTTTTTTAAATATATATATTTTTTGTGAAACGTTAAAAATGAAACCAAACCAACAAATGTAATAATAAAAACTTTCAAATTTTAGTTTGTTCTTGTTTTTTTTTAGCAGCTTTGTACATTTAAGTGTGTGCGTGTTTTCTGTGTGTGTTTTCATGTGTATGTGTGTGTGAGGTAAGCATTTTATTTGGCTACAAAACTTTCTTAATGATTGGAGGGGAAAAGAACTTAAAAAGAAAAACTTGAGCACAAGTGCGAAAGTATAAGACACACAGAAATATTTATTGAGAACGCTTTCATCTAGATAAAGCACATAGGAGATCGTCGGTACTTACCCGAGTGTATGGTGTTCCGGGCGCTGTTCTGATAGGCGGCGCAGTAGCCCTCGAAGACGCGCAGCACCAAGGCATCCTCCTCGAATGTGGGCTGATTCTTGCGACCGCTACAGTAGCTGGCCAAGGCGTTGTTGGAGCTGCCCGAACCAGAACCGGTACCGGAGCCGGAACCGGAATTCGAGCCGCTGATTGTGTTTAACAAACTTGGCCGCAACGGCGGCGTCGGACGCAAACAGGTGATGGTCCAGTTAGCTGGAAGAATAGAGGAGAGATATACATGTTATATATGTAGGTGGCGAAAAAAAGGCTAGTTTTGGCGTGAAAGCTGTGTAGGTTGAGCTGTAGAGCTAAGCAGCTCAAGGTTAAAGAATTCTAATAATGTGGATAGCTTAGCATTAATATACTATACTATACTATGTGTATACTATAGTATATACTATAAATATATATATTATTAACTGTAGGACTATTCTCATTTAACAAGAAATCTAGTTTTGTTGGCCTTTTTGATATTTTATAATATATTTTTTAATTTGTACAGCATTCTTGTATTTTGTTCTATTTCAGTTTTTTATTAGCTTTATTAGATTTAGCTTTAAGTTTGTCCGACTGTCCACTTACCCTTTGTGCTTCCTTTCTTTGCGTTTGGCGCCGCCGTTGCCACTGCCGCTGCTGCTGCTGCCGCTGCCGCTGCTTGGATGGCCGCCTGGCTTGTTTCCGTGCCCGCTGCTGTCTTGCTGCTTGGTGTCGGGGCTAAATTTGATTTGTGGCTTAGCTGCCCCAGATGACTTGGTAGACTTGGTGGTTGTGGTGGATGCAGATGATGTTGTGGAGGCTGAGTGTGCGTGTACTGGTTGTAGCTCAGATGATGATTGAACGAGAGGCTCCGTTTGTGTTGTGACATCGCTGTGGCTGCTGCCGATGCTCCCACCGAGGCCGCCAACTGCTGCTGGCTGTTGCTGTTGTTGTTGCCACTGTTGTTGTTGTTGCTGCTGTTGATATTGATGTTGTTGCAGCTGTTGTTGCTGATGCTGCTGGGCGTCTGATTGCGACTGCCGGGCGGCAGCAACAGGCTGTGCGTCGATGGCGGAGACATCTGAAATAAAGCCAGAAAGAAAACAGTTTATTACAATTCTTAGTTAAGCCTAAAGTGATATATGGGATTTGGGTTAGTTCTGATTAAGGAATACTTGGCAACTGACAGCAACAGCAGCAGCAACAGCGGCAGCAGCAGCAACAGTTGCTATAACCATCAACAATAACAATAACAACAACAACAACAGGCCGCAATCCTGTGGGCAGCTAGCGAGCAAAGCGCGGCAAGCAAATCAAATCGAATGAGTTTGTTTCGTTTCTTAATTCATTTTATCAATTTCGAAATTTATATATTTTTGTGTTGCTGGAGCGTTAGCTAAATGTTTTGTAAATCGTTTCTTTTTTTCAAATAAAATTCTAATTTTTTCTGGTGTTTGCGTTTTCGGTTAGTGGGCGCGACGTTGCAATGTGGATGATTGGATGCGATAAGATGCTGAAGAACTAGTTCAATGGAGCACGCCGAATAAATCAAGAATTACAGTACAGTACATACTGAACGAGGGAATATTTGAAATAGTTTATTGTCCTTTCAGTAAACTAGTTCTAGTTCTCAACTGTTTCTGAGTTCCGTTCATTTGAACTAGTTTCAACTAGTGCCGAAAAATAGATAATATTTAAAGAAATTTTTGATAATATCATACATATTGTGGTCTACCCGCAATTAAATGTTTTGAACTAGTTCAATAAATTCATCAAAGAATCCTAGATTAGTTCCAATCAAAGAGAGGTCAATCATTAACGATATGAAGAGGTTAGTCAAATGCATGATTGGATGACTGAATGTTTCGACTGAGTGGTAAGCAATTTCGTTCAAATGAACTAAAAGTGATTCAGAAAGTAGTTTTGCTTGGGGCGTGCTGCATTTGCCAATTTGAATGCTTGAATTAGAAGATGATGATGTAATTGGAAACGTGAGCAAAACGAATTTACAAAACAATCAAACGGAACACGTGCACGTGAAACAAACGTGCGCCATGCCACATGCCACCTGGAACCGTTCTCCGCAGATACAATCATGTATATGGATGCATCTATTCCAGGCGACATGGCCGGCGTCTCACTTCGTTTTGGCTTGCCTTCTTCGGTTGCTAAAGCTACGCGTGCCGCACAAATCGGACAATCGAGCGACAACGAATACGATGGCTGTGCCGCAGCGAAGGCTTCGCGTCGTCGCTGCGTTCCAGACGGATTGAGATCCATATCCTCGCTGCACACCGGACAATTGGAGCAGATCGAGGCGGTTGTGGTGGTTGTATTGGTGGTGCCAGTGCTGCTGCCCGCATATTCGCCACAATTGTGACAGAGCGCACAGTAGATGGCGCCCTCGCTGAAGCCGCTCGCTCCCAGCGAGCAATAGCAGCTGGAGCACACGGAGTTGGTCGAGCAATTGGAATCCTTGCTGCCCCTGGCAGTCACCGACGGCAGACGCTTGTTATAGGCGCTCGCTATGCCGCGCAGCACCTCCGGCGGCAGTCGCTCCTTCTTCCACCAGTGCGCATACATGCCCGAACGAAAGGTGGGCCGTGGCTCCATGTGGAGCTGTTCCGCGGAGCAGCTGCCGCTAAATTGGAGGCCATTTGTTGTGGCCGTGGGCATGGCTTCATCCATGGAGCTGGAGGCCAGAAAAATACTTTTTGTGTTGATTTGGAATTGGGCACTGGATTCATTGGTGGACGTGGCAGGTGAGTCCAGCTGCGGCTCAGTGTCCGCCGTCTTCGGCTCATGCTGCGAATCCTCCTCCTTCACCTCGTCCTGCGTTTGCTCGGGCGTCAAGAACTTTTCACGAAACATTCCGCACACATCAAAGCGCGGCTCCGGCTCCACATTGTCGAGCACGTCCGTGCCGCAGCACTCTGCATTGGGCGGATCCGGCGAGGCTATCGTGCAGCTGCCCGCCATGCCGCTATCACTGGAACGCGGACTGGGACACTGCGAGCTCTCACAGCATCGGCATTTGCACTGGCTATGCTGTGCCGGCTGCTGATCCCGCCGTGCTGCACCCGGCGGTGCCGGTGGCGGTGGAGGCGGTGCAGCCGAACGATTGTTCATCTGCAGGAATTGGTAGCTGATGCAGCGCCTAATGGAATCACGTTTGCTTTCCGGCCGATTGGCCTCTATGCACAGCTCGTTGCTCGAGTTGCGGCGCACAGCGGACGGCTCACTGCGTGGATTACCCGTGCTGGGGCTGTCGCTCTTATGTGACGCCCGCTGCTCCACCGCCTGGTCGTAGTTATACAACAGCTCAGCCTGCAGCTGATCGGGCGCCGCTAGACAAGCCGCTGGCAAATCCATCGTGCTGGAGTGCACGCACTCGTCCTCCTCGTTGAGCAGCTGAGCATCCACACTTTGGTTCTGCTGCTGCTGCTGGCGCTCCCGCCATGTGGGCACATACACCTCGGTGTCGGCGCAACGATTGAAGCGATTGCCCACAAAAATACTGGGCATGCTGTGCCGTTCGGTGGGCGAGGCGGACAGCTGTGTGGCAGCGGGCAGTGGCTTCGCCTTCTCTTGGCTGAGATCATCATGAATGCTGGCCAGATTTTCGCATGCCGTAAATGCGCCGCCCAGGCGAGCGCCATACAAGGAGCTCGCGTCGGAGCTCTGCTGCTTTAGTGTAGAGGGCTGCGACAGCTGTTCGACTGGCTGATCCACCTCCACCGGCACGTCAAACCCTTCCACTTCCTCTTCCACGCAGTTGGTTATGCTGGAGCCACCCAAATTGATGGTAGCCGTTGAGGTGTGCACGCTGGAGTTGCGCTCTGTGGATTTGCGCGCCAGCGCCCGCAGCGCCTTGGAACCAATAACAAGCGACTCCTTCTTTAGCTCGTGCTGCACCTGCACCTCATCCGTATCGAAGGAATCTAGTTTGATCAAGTTTATGGACGAGGTGTGCCGCTGCCCGTGCTTCACAAAGGTGCCCGTGGAATTGCATGTGGACTCCAGCGGCCTGTGCTGATAGAAGCGGACATACTCAAACGGATCCGAGTCGCAGCTGCGCAAATATCCATTATCATATTCATCGTCATAGCTCTCCGAGTCGGTGGGCAGCTCAAAGGCATCCTGACGCTCCAGCTCCGATTGCGACTGCGACTGCGAGGACACTGCTGACTCCTGCTTATTCGCATTGATATCCTTGAGCAGCTTGGCGGCTTTGTGACAGCGCTTCTTGCGCAAGGCGATTCGCTTGAGATCGATGCTCTGCCTCGCCTGCGGATACAGCAACATCTTAACAATCGTGCCGCGCAGGCGTCCCGCCTTGACGAGCCGTGCGAAATGCGCACTGAGATTGGCATACGGCGCCGTTGGTGGGTAACTATTCGGCGGCAAGGTGAGACGCAGTGGGGCCGACTGCTGCTGCGGCTGACTGTAGTAGGCGCACAGCGAGAAACGTGTGCAATAGCCGCGCGCATCCAGATGCTGATTGAGCTGCTCAGTTGCCAAGGCACAAAGATTTGGAACAGTAATGAAAGCTACTAAATGTACTATGTTAAGCAACGTTTTCAAATGGGCGTGGCAAAAGTTTTTCCATTGACAAATCGTGTAATACTTTTTACTTTATTTATATTTATTTTTTATTTGCTGGCCCATGTGAAAACTTCTCTAAAAAAAAGGAAAACTACTCTCTACTTACGTGCGAAGCATTCAGCTGCTGACCGCCCAGCGAGGAGTTGCTTAGATTGCTCAGCTGACGCTTGATGCCCATGGGCAGACTGGGATTGTTGGCATTGAGCAGCTCCACCCACTTGTTGGCCTCGTTGGGGCCCTGGCAGACGGCCACAATGCGATCGATGAGCGATGAGCTTATCTCAAAGGCATTCTTGATGGCATCCGTGTCCTCCAGGCGGTTCACAACGATGCCCGTCAATGGCAATTTACCCTAAGCAAAATAATATTAACTTATGCATATTCACTACGGATCCAGGACTCACCTCATAGATGAAGGCGCTCATGCGTTGGCTAACGCTCAGTATGAGCAGCGTTTGGGGAAATAGCACAAAGTAGCGATCGCGATGATCTGGACCCACAGCCACGCTGCCCATGTGTATGATGTCGCCCAGTGTGCTCAGCTCCTGACCCTGCCAGTTGCGCACCGGCCCCGTCAGCACCTGCAGCTCGAGCTCCTTCTGGCGGCGCGTAGCCGAGCAGGTGGCCGCAATGTCCTTGTAGACAGCCACGCTGCGCTGTGTATCGCCACGGTCCGGATGGCTGCTCTCCATGTGACGCTCCAGCTCCTGCAGCATGGCCGAATACTTGTCCAGGCGGCGAAAAGGCTTCGACAGCCCCGTAGTTAGGACTAGCAGACCCGGCGAGGATGCGCCTTGCCGCTCCATATACTTCTCCAGCTCATCCCTGTGAATGAATAAATTTGATAGATCAACTTGAGTGGTTGGGCCTTCAATCGTTTAGAATCCCTACTCACTTATACTTATCCAGTATAACTATGGCCTTGGGATGTGCTGCACAGTAGGCTTGGTGCACTTTTTTCATAAGCGGCGCACTGGTTAGAAATAGTTTACCCACGCGATCGTTGCACTCCTCAATCTGTGTGAGCAGATCCTCGTGCGTCTTCACCACCTCCACAAAGTTGCACATCAGCTGCGCGTACTCATCCTGACTGAGTCTGTAGGGGAGCGTGGGAAAGTTTTGATTTCTGTTTGATTTCAGTTATGAGCACTTGCATTGACTTACATTTGCGTCTGCTGCATGGGCTCGAGGAAATTCTCGAGCAGTCCTTGCAGCTCTGCGACATGTGCTCGTTCCGAGTCGAGCAGATCCTTGAGCACCACGGAACGGTATTCTTGTATTTCCTCGGGCGGTCGTATGGTCTCGGCCAGCGGCAACGGGGCCTTGTACTCGTTCACATAGTTGCTGGGAAACCAGCCAGTCTTATCGTTCAGTGTACCCTCCCACCAGCCGCCATCCTCGCGCTGTGTGACCGTGATTAGGTCGCCCTTCTTGAAGCACAGCTCATCGTTGTTGCTGCCCATAAACGAGTATTCGGCTCTCACAATCAATGGTTGCTCCATTTCGCTTGCAGCTCCAGCCAGCTCCGTTTCGAAATCCTGCTCTCAAATTTCCGTCAGCTGAAATAGAGGAAGAATGAGGAGGTAAACAAAATGTCACATTTTGTAATTTTTTGAATTCTAAATTAAATTTAAAATTTATTTTTTAAAATTAATTTGTTTTATTGATGTGTTTCATTCATTTCACTCTGGATCTAGCCTTAAACATTTTTATAAATATTCGAAACCAAACTTAAAACTCACAATGCTTTTAAAATAGACCTTGTAAACAGCATAGCATTTAAAAGAATCTTCAAATGTCATATAAAGAATTCCAAAGAAAATCGAAAATGATAAATCGGTTGTTTTTAGTCCCAATAAAAGCCTAGCACATTTTATGCACTAAAAGATCATTGTCAATGTTTGTTGAACTTGAAAAATCAGCGTGTGTGCACAGCATGAATTTGTTCAATGAACATTTCTCTGAAGAGTCGTCACATATATCTATCAATTATCTATACTATACACTATATACAATATATATATATATACATATGCTGCTTTACGACACCCACGCGAATGCGTTCTTTTATCCATTTCGTTTTTAGCGCTCACAAATTATTATTATAGCCGAAAGACGCTTCGGAAAATAACATCTGCTTTGTTCCCTGACTAAAAGATCTCGTGTGCCTAGAAAAAAATACTTTCTTGACATTTTTTGTGCAATCTGGAAAACTCGTGAAAACGTTGGAAACGATCGATGGCCAAGGCCGGACAATTATGATTACGAAATGTCGAATTGCTAAAAAGCCATAAAGAATTGAATGAAATATTGTTTTGCCTAAAAACCATACATAAATCATACGACCATGTCTTGGGTATCTCAAAGAGAAAAGAAATTTACGATCGCACTTTTTACGAGATGTTCGAAAATTAACTCAAGCATCGTACACAAGATGCTAAAACTTTAATGGCCATGAAAAAAATATTGAGTTATAAAATCACAATATGTTAAAGATAAACATGATTTCCTCATATGGCTTATTTTGATTGTAAGCTAATACGCGACAATCACAACAGATTTATAAGTTTATTCTGAAATGGTTTTTATATCAGATTTTCAATTGAATTATTTTTACTTTGCTTCTTCTTCACGGAATAATTATTGAATGTGTAAAATGCTGATCAATATACAATATTTGAGGATGTTTTTGGAGCTTAGCAGGAATGTTAAATTTTTGGTAGGACTTATTGAGCTACCTAAAAGCTTTATTGATTCATATTGATGTCGATTGACCTAATTGATAAATGATTAATATATATTTTTAAAGTGTCGTATTATCAGATTTGTAAAACATATAGGAGTTTCTAGATGATATGTTATCGTATATAATTCTAAAGTTTGTCACCAGAATATTCGAAAATTTCTCTAAAATAAACAAACAAAACTAAATGTTTATGAAAATATATGTGGATTGAGCTAAATCAAGTCTTCGTTAAATTTACGATCAAATGTTGGCTTCCTTGTGCTACAAATACCGATGCTCTACATCTATCCAGATTAATCAAATAATTCTCATTTTATTATTGCCACAATGAATAACCGCAAAAATATGAAAGAAAAACATGTTTTTCTTTCAGTATTTTTTCCTGTATTTTGACCATTAAGTTTTTCGCATCCAAAAATAACAGCGTAACGAAAATATATAAATCTTGATGTGCCGACTTGTTCCATATGCCAATGGAAATCAGGCGATATCTGCTGTACTCATAAGTGTGTACACATA
>NW_022045915.1:202742-222989 GCF_001654015.2 Drosophila navojoa
TTACCTTTGTTACGTTTTAACAAACATTTGTTGCGCCTCTGGTGCTTGTCGTCGTTCGTTGTATGTAATCGTTGTTGTTGTTGTTGCTGTCTCGCTTGTCGTTTTTTTGCACGCACAAAATAGACGGATGAGTAATGAGGTGAAGCCCTCCTTCCCCTTTTTAATGCTTGCTACCGCAACAACTTTTTGGCTACTTTGTTTTTGTACTTTTAACTAGCGCGGCTGCTGATGTCGCCGCCGGAGCGCATTTGCCTAGGCACGCGCATAAATATGACTAAAACACGCGCTTTCACTCACTATACACATATGTAAATACATACAAATATATATGTATATATATAGTATATATATAATACACAAAATGCCTTTTTGGTTTGGCCAAGAGAATTTCTATTTCTGGGTCTCAGCAGACTAGAAAAACACACACGGCCATACAAAAGTGTTGCAAATGTCGCGTAACTACCGCTGCTGTCGCAAGACATACGCTTTGATATTCTTAACCCGATATTAGTTCGTTTCGTGTTGCAGTTAAATTTGTTTTAAAATTACACTTTTTACTTGACTAAACTAAAATATGCAATAATTTTCGACAGCAGCGACTAAACATAAATAAACAGCAGTGTGACTGCAAGTGCTAAACATGAAAATACCGAGTACGATATTTCTTATCGAAATAAAATGGCAATTAATCGATAGCAAATATTTAAAATGATATGAGTAATTTATTAATTGCAATGTGTACTGGCTTACTGCCCGTTTTTTAAATTACAATTATAAAATGTATTATTTACTTTTTTACCCTGCTTTTGAATTCTGAACCAACTTTTCTAAATATTCATTTGCAAAGGTAATTAAGGTAACCCTAACAGTGTTGAAGAACGTTTAGCACTATTCCAATGACAGCTTGAAGCGCAGCCAACTTTACTCACTTCTTTCTTTCCAAAACTCTGAAGATGGTGAGTGGACGTCGATATGAGTTGTGCATTTCAATTTAACTTAAAAGCAATGTGTAAAATACAAAAACAAATGCAAATGTATATAAGTTAAATGGCAATTATGCCTTTGGCAATAAAGTGAAATGAGGCTTGCTTCAGCTATCCAAACGTGAGCAAAAAGACCAAAATTCGACAATGGCGTGCAAACATAACCTCTGCCATGTGTTTAATTGATGGCCAACGTCTTCACTTGCCGCTTGGAATGCACGTGTAACTGCAGAAAATAATTGAAGTTGTTCTTTTCTCTTTGTTTTTAGTCGAATATCAAGAGGAAGAAGACCAGGAAGCTTCGTGGTCATGTCAGCCACGGTCATGGCCGTATCGGCAAGCACCGCAAGCATCCTGGAGGTCGCGGTAACGCTGGTGGCATGCACCATCACCGCATCAACTTTGACAAATACCATCCTGGTTATTTCGGCAAGGTTGGCATGAGGAACTTCCATCTGCGTCGCCAGCACAAGTTCAGGCCCGAAATTAATTTGGACAAACTGTGGTCTCTGGTCGGACCCGAGAAGTTTGCTGAGCTCGAGAAAGAGAAGAGCACAAAGGCGCCAGTTATCGATCTGATTCAATTTGTAAGTTCCATATCGAATATAAAAATTTGAAAAATATCTGCTTGATTTTTGTTCAATATGAAGAGACACCCAAGGCGATGGGCGGACTGAATGCAACCGTACAAATTGCTCTCCCCGTGTAGATAACGCCTTTCAGATACAAACAAAAATCAGAATCACAGTCGATTATATATTTGCCCTTATTGATTTTCACTCTCTAATGTGTGCCAATTCTTTCTCTCTTTAGGGCTACTACAAGCTGTTGGGCCGTGGCCATTTGCCCGCTCGTCCCGTCATCGTCAAGGCCAAATACTTCTCCAAGAAGGCTGAGGACAAAATCAAGAAGGCCGGTGGTGTCTGCTTGCTGAGCGCCTAAGTTTAAGGTGGGTCTCAATCTATTTAACTTTAACTATTTTTGTTAACTAATTTACTCTTATTATTTGCAGATATTCCTCTTTTAAATGCAACTGAACGTAATACATTCGACCATCAAAAATGTATTTGTTTTTTAATAAATTTAAAAAGAAAAACATTTATTGTGTTTGCATGCTTAGTGGTTTTTGTGACGTCAGGGTTAGTTCGATATAAATGTGGCAGCACTGCCAAGCTTCTGGGAAACCTCACATGTGAATAAACAATCTAAATTTATTGCTATCGCTTACATGCTCTAAAGCATATTTTGCGTGCGTCAACAGTTATAAAACACTGGCAACAAGTGTTGACATTTTCTATCCAGTGCTCCGACTTTGACATACCCTATAAACAGTCAAAGTATAGCAAATATATGTTGTAATATTTTATGTTATGTTAAAAATGTTCACATACATATACATTTTTAAGTAAAATTGAATTATTTTAATCTATTTTTCTATACATATGTCAAATGCACATTCAATACAAACAGATATTCTCTATATAATAAACCTAAAACCCTACAGGGTATGCAGCACGGAAAATTTCTAATTTGCCATAAGCCAAATAGTCTGGCAACCTTGTCGCTACTCTTCCGCGTATTGAACGCAAGTTTCGCAAGTGCTTTCAGATTTTCGCGTCTCGTTTGGCTGAGCGGGTGTGTTTACTTTGGACGCTGCAGAGATAATAGATAGAGCGTTGCGTGTCGGTCAAGGTAGATCGATTTACCTGTAACACTTTCTATATACTATGATTGTCCTTGACTGAAGGACGTAATTAACGCAATTAAAAATGAAAAATGCAAACAATAAATTTGTTCATAGAACGCAAAACAAAGGAAATCGCCCCAAAAATAAAACCGGTAACGGAAAGTTTGTTCTAAATGTTCTATCTTTTGTTTACAGGTGTCTGTTAACTGTTAGTGGCAAATCAAGCACATTTACTACGTTACATAACGAGCAATAGGAAAGTGGAAATATGGCTCAAAAGATATTGCGAAATGTGACGCACTGCATCTTCGATATGGATGGATTGCTGTTGGGTAAGCATCTAAGAGCTATCGATATATCATAGTTTACACATGCTTCTAACCAGACACCGAGGTTCTCTACACGAAGGCCGCTCAAATGGTGCTCGATCCGTATGGAAAGACTTACACGTTCGATGTGAAGCAACAGATAATGGGTTTGCAGACGCGTCAGATGGCCGAGTTTATGATTAAAGAGTATGATCTGCCATTAACTTGGGAAGAGTACGCCAAACAACAATCGGACAATGCACGCGCCCTCATGGTCGATTCACAATTAATGCCAGGTACTAATTTGTAATTCCACATTCGCCCTATTTCAGACACTGAACGCATTTACGAGGAGATCACACGACAAATAGCGGGCGCATATGGTCGTCCATATCCAGAGGCTGTACGGTTCAGAGTAATGGGTACTACGGAACGACGATCAGCCGAAATAGCTGTCGCTGAGTGTGCAATACCAATTACAGTGAATGATTTTCTGCAGCGTTATCACAAATTGTGCGGCGAACGGTTGAGGAATGTGCCCCTACTCGAAGGTTAGCCCGCTCCTCAGCTGTTCTTAGAGTAGATGTTAAATCAGTACGCCCTCATCTGCTTTTTTTTTTCGTTTTTCTTTTCTAATACCATAATTTTGTTCTAGTCCTGCATGCCTGACTAGCTATCGCCTGCCCTGAATAGATTGATAAAGTTCTAATAAGAATTTTTTAAATACATGGACCGATTGTCGGATAGTTCGATAGTTTTGGATGTTTAATGATGAGCGGCAACCAACTCAACATACCTTCTTCTAAGAGAAATAACATCCAAAACAAAAAGTGATAAATTAATTGTAGTTTCTGTCTCAAGTTTGAATTTGCAGTTTCCATGAAAATGAATAGATTTTAGCCGACGAACTGACTTTATTAAAGTTTTATATGTTCGCATTGTACTTACTCAAGGAAAAAAAATGCTTGATTTATAAATTTGCACTACCCGATATGCTACAGCAAACGAATCTAAAATGTAATCCCAATCCTTTACAGGTGCTGAGCGCCTTTTGCGTCATTTGCACGCGAATAAAGTGCCATTCGCTCTGGCCACCAGCTCGGGCGCCGAAATGGTCGAATTGAAGACCACACATCATCGTGAGCTCTTCAACCTTTTCCACCATCGTGTCTGCGGCTCCACCGATAGTGAGGTGAAGAATGGCAAGCCGGCACCCGATATATTTTTGGTTGCCGCCAGTCGTTTCCCGGATAAACCTGCGCCGGCCAATTGCTTGGTGTTTGAAGATTCGCCAAACGGAGTTGAAGCTGGTAATAGCGCGGGAATGCAGGTCGTCATGGTGCCCGATGAGCGACTCTCCCCGGAACGTTGCGCCCATGCCACAAAAGTGCTGCGTTCGCTAAACGACTTTAAGCCCGAAGAATTTGGACTGCCGCCATTTAGTAATTAAATTTTGAGTGTCCCTGTTCCATATTCTAAATACAAATTTATCGTTGTTTGCCATTTACTAATTTGATTTTCCTACAACTGCCATTATATTATTCTACACATTGAAAGCTTTAATCCATTTCATCGACCAACCGCTTCCAAAGTTTTCTGAATATCTGGAATAGTCTGATTGGCTATCGGGATGGAAATTTCCTTGCCTTTTTCTGAAATGAAAATTATATGATAAATAATAATATGGAACCGAAACACTCTAGATATGGCACCTTACCAAAGCGAGCACACAATTTTGGCTTCACGCCGGCGCACTCTCTTACCAAAATAGTCAGGTTTGGATTATTCTTTTTCAAACTCGGATAAAATTGCTGTACGAATTTCCTATGGGAATACTTGTTCTATATTAAATTATATAATTGAGAAATACAATTGCTCAACAACCTGGCTCCCTTAGAGGCTTTGCATGTTGGATCTAATATTATACGCAATTCCTTTAACTTGGCCGTAAATTGGGCGAAAATTACAGAACTTGTACGCATATCGGTTGGATTTGATAAGCCGTCAGAACTTAAATATGAACTGTAGAGAGTGCTGCCAGATACTTGTATTTGGTTGCTGTGCTCAAAATTTCTATGAATAGTCACCAAGGTGGCAGCTCCGCTATCGATAAATTCGATACAGCACTGCTGATAGTCAATTTATTATAAACTTTGTTTACGCGTGTGTTTTCTGTCAATTTATTGTTAATATCTGCGCAATATTAAAAATTTTACCGACAAAATGACGTCCGTGCATTGTCAACTATGGATGGGCAGTGTAGGTAGCAAATAAAAAGCATAAAAGAATTGCACACAATATTTGCATTGTTTTGCAGCTGGAACCGTATATGACGGAAAATTTCATAATTGCCGCATTTCGCAAAATGGGCGAAGATCCAACAACTGTGCGTCTGATGCGTAATAAATACACAGGCGAGCCAGCGGGCTATTGTTTTGTCAATTTCATATCGGACGATCATGCCCTGGACGCCATGCACAAGTTGAATGGAAAACCCATACCTGGCACAAATCCCATTGTACGATTTAGATTGAACTCGGCGAGTAATTCATATAAATTACCTGGTAATGAGCGAGAATTCAGTGTTTGGGTAGGTGATCTTAGCTCGGACGTGGATGACTACTCGTTGTACAAGGTCTTCTCCAGCAAATACACATCAATAAAGACGGCCAAAGTGATCCTGGACAGTCTGGGATTCTCCAAAGGCTACGGCTTTGTGCGATTTGGCATCGAGGACGAGCAAAAGTCGGCACTATACGATATGAATGGCTATGTTGGCTTAGGCACCAAGCCGATAAAGATCTGCAATGCAGTACCCAAGCCCAAGGCTGAGCTAAACGCTGCACTGGGCAACGGCAGCAGCACTTATGGCTATGGCGGTTCCAGCACTGCGTCTACATCGTCAACGAGTGCAAGCGGCGCTGATTATTCGCAATATTACGACCCGACCAGCACCTATTGGCAGGGCTACAATGCCTGGCAGGGCTATTACGAACAAGGCGCTGCGCCCTCAATAACCGATGCTGCCGCCTACTATCAGCAAGCGATGTCGCAATCCCACTCAAATCCGCAGACACTTGCTCAGCATGCCGAGGCGTGGAGCGCACAGCGCAGCGCCCAATATGAGCAACAGCAGCAACAACAGCAGACTACCGCAACTAACGGCGTTCCCGCCGTTGAAGATGATTATGGACTGGAGGATCATAAGTTTGTGCTAGATGTGGATAAACTCAATAGAGAGACTATCGATTCAGATCGTCATCTCTATGATGCTTTGGAGAGCTCCAAATGGTTGCCCATTGAGCAATTAGAGGTCTTTTAGAGATCAAGTTCAAATATATCATATTGTACATTTGATAAGTGTAACTACATGATCATCAATCATATAATATTAGAGTTAACATAATAAAATCGACTAAGCTGGCAGCACTGAAGCCAGCGCATTTGAGTGTAGGTACTCTACAACTTTCATATGGTTTTTTATTTGCTTATTATCTTGTAAAATAAAATAATCATAATCTTTTTTAAGAGAAACAGCTTAAATGTTATTTGCTTAGTGTTTATATTTGATAGAAAAGCTAGATTTACCGGTAGCTGGATTAGCTGGCAGCACAAAATAAATCGTCGGCAAATGCTCAAAATTGAGATGTCTTTGTATCGATAGTTTGCTTACGATAATATTTATCGACAGACTTTCAGCTCTATTAGGTTGCACGATTTTTCTTGCATTTCGTGACAAAAAGAGCAATTTTATTTCAATGGCGCCGTTTAAACGCGTACGCCAGCAAAAAATGACAACACAATTATTGCTCGATTTTGATTTGGGTGAAAGTTCATCAGACAGTGATTTTTTGCCAGACATAGACAATTGCTCGGATGGCTCAAAGGACGAAAGCGACGGCGATGGCGACAGCAGCGACGCCAGCAGCAACAGCGATAACAGCGACAGCGATGCAGATGGTAATTCTGGCGATGACAGCGATGATTCCACGCTACAATTGCGCCAGCTGCTAGCTGAGAGCAACAACAATGCACAGCAGGACGCATCAACACAACCGGCAGCTGATGCACCCGCACAGCTCGCTCTAGTGCCGGTGCCTCGTATAAATGGCTTCAATACGGAGCCAGTGGCCCCGCCAAAGCGTATGTGCTGCGTGTGTCTGGGGGAACGCAGTGACGATGTCAACGAAATTGTGGAATGTGATTCGTGTGGTGTCTGTGTGCACGAAGGCTGCTACGGCGTTAGCGACAATGTGAGTATCTCCAGCACGAATTCCACCTGCTCCACCGAGCCCTGGTTCTGCGAGGCTTGCCGAGCCGGCGTCACGGAGCCGGATTGTGAGCTGTGCCCCAACAAGGGCGGCATTTACAAGGAAACAGATGTGGGCAAATGGGTGCATTTGATATGTGCTTTATATGTACCGGGCGTAGCTTTCGGTGAGGTGGAACAGCTCAGCTCGGTGACGCTTTTTGAGATGCAGTACAGCAAATGGGGCGCCAAACTGTGCTCGCTGTGCGACAATGCGCTCTTCGCACGCACCGGCGTTTGCATCGGCTGCGATGCGGGCATGTGTAAAACGTATTTCCATGTCACATGCGCGCAGTCCGCCGGTTATCTGATCGAGGCCCATCACGACGATGACGCGGCGGATCCATTTTACGCCCACTGCAAGGTGCACTCGGAGAAGGAGATGATCAAGAAACGTCGTCGCAATTACCACACTCTGCGCCTCAATATGCTGCAGCAGGCCAAGCAACGAGCTCTGATCGAAGCCAATCGACCGTTAATCGAAGCTAATCCAAATCCAGCACAGGCGCGCATTCAACGGAAGCTATTGAAGATACAGCAAAAATATGCGCAACACAAGCAAATGAAGCCAACACCATGGGTTCCCACGCAAAAGATGTCACGTCTGCTAACTAGCTCGGCTTCGGCCTGCCGTCGTCTGCTGGCCAAGGCAGAGTTCATGGCCGTTGATGTGCAGCACTTGGAGCAGCGTGAGGCGAACATACAAGCACTCCAGGACATACGCAAAAAATGGCATATAGCTCCAGCATTTAGTGTTGAGTTCACGGCTTACTATATGGATCGGATTGTTCGCATGGCGGAATTTAGGCAACAGCAGCAGGAGCTCGTGCAGCATAATGCCGCTTTGAGTCAGGCGCAGGATGTGCTGCGTGCCAAGTATGACAATGCCTTGGAGGAGCGCAAGCAAGTGAAGGCTACGCGTGATGCTTTAGTCGCGTCCATCAAGTCGCTGCATAGCAGCTTATCGCAGCTTTGTCCCGCTCTGAGTTTACCACCCGTAGAGCGCATTGCACGCCCGTTGCCGGAACAGCCGCCCAAGGTGGCGACACCGCCACAACGGCCCATTTCTGTGCCCACAGCGGCAGCTCTGAAAATGGGCGTTGGTTTTCCCCTTGCCCACTTGGGCAATAAGCTGGACAACTCCCGCATGCTGAGTACTCAGCAATCGCATAGTAAGGCATCCACCATTGCGCCCGCCGTTAGCTGTGGCATCTGCAAGCGCAATAATGACCAGCATTTGCTTGTGAAGTGCGACACTTGCAATCTGCACTATCATTTGGGCTGCTTGAATCCACCGCTGACGCGCCCACCCAAGAAATCCAAGCAGTATGGCTGGCAATGCTCCGAGTGTTGTGACAAATCAGACGTATCCGATGCGGTGACTGAAATCTCCCCAGGGCCGCGTAAATCGCGCACGCGCTTTAACAAGGACGGGCATTTAGTCTATGTGGATCGTTACTCACTAGACGATGTGCCCAAAGAGACGCCTCAGCATTATAAAAGAGCTCATAACAAAACCATGCCTGCAACCATTGACACTGGCGATGATTACAGCAAGTCGCCAAAGCGCTCTAGGATGCAGTCGCCAAGAAAGACCCCTGTGAATGGTAAGAATCTATATTTGTAACCCATTGTAATCCATTTTAATAATATTCTTCCCTTGCAGCTCAAACGGTCGCTCACATAGACCTTACGATTCCCCAAGCTGCAAATATTTCCCATCTGTCTGGCTGCGAGGACTCCATTGATGATTCCAGTGGCAAGCAATCATCGCGCAAGGGCAAGCGCAAGGATAAGCATAAAAACAAGCACAACTTGTCATCGGATACCGAGAAGTCTTTCAGCAAGGAGCACAAACGGAAGCGTAAAAAGCGCGCTCATGCCGATGAGAGTACGCCCGATAATGCCAACTCCGGGCGACCCATTAAGATCATATTTAAAACGTTGCGCTTGCCCGGCGAAGATGCGCCCGAGTCGCGCAGCTTTTACGTGCCCGCCAATGCGGTGCGCTCTGTGGACGAGGCATCACGTCCCACCTCTGTGGAAACAGTTGAGGATGTCATCCAACCAGAGCAGCCACCTGCGCCTGTCGTCGTGACGCCTACCGTAATGGCGCCACAAAAAGCCGCTAAAGAGCCGAAGTTGGCTCCAGAGACGCCCTCACCACAGCGCAAGGTCAGTCCACGGAAGTCGACGCCACGCAAACAGCGCGTGGGCAGACCACGTGTATCCACTCCTAAGGCCAATATTGAGATCAATTGCTGCATCTGCCAGCAAGCGGCTAAAGCCAATCAGGTTGTGACTTGTGATGAATGCCATAAACACTATCATTTCGCCTGCCTCGAGCCGCCACTAAAGAAATCGCCTAAAATTCGCGGATACTCATGGCACTGTGCCGACTGTGATCCCACGGACGAGGAGGCACTGCCCAAAAAATAGTTTTACACTCAACTGGTGCACAATTAAGCATAAGATATATGATATCGTATAATTCGTTGTAAGCTCTCTTTTACCCAAGTATTTTAAAGTGTTTTCAACTAATCTATAAGCTATGTATCATGGCATCCAAATATTTATTATCTTAATGATAATATCTTTCTTGATAAATGTAACCATAATCTGATTTCGTTTACTACCCATGGATTCTTGACTATCATATTAAATGTATTTCATTTGTTTTTATAACTTATTTGTATTTTGGTTTAAATATTTAGACTAACACCTATTTTATAAAGCTTCCACAGAAAAACAATCATCTATTTATAAAACATATATAAATTTAAACAATGTACAAATTAGGCATTTATTTTTTATAATAGTTTTAACATATCATAAATTCCATCAATTTTAATACTTCATTCGATATTATGCCCTCCACAGTTAAAGACCTCAAATAATTCTTTATGTATTATATGTATGTATATATAATATATATTTGACAAACAATAATTTTACAAAGCAATTGTTTCACTTTAAGCTTATATGTATATTAAACTCATATTCATAAGAAATAGGTTTGGATCTACCAACCCGTCGAATTTAGCGCTTCGAATTCTTTTCGATATTGAGTCAGATCCTTCACCATGTAGGGGCCCTCCAATGTATAGCCGAGTTTTCGGTAGTAGTTGCGAGTTCCAACACCTGAGATAACTGCAATCTTAGTGCTCTCATGCTCCTCGACAGCGATGCGCTGCGCCTCCTCCATAAGCAGAGTGCCAAAGCCTTGATGCTGGAACTTGGTTGGATCTCGAGAGCTGACAGGCACCACCGAGCCATAGACATGCAGCTCGCGCACAATGGAGCAATTGCCCTGCAGTTCTGGTCTGAAAGTCTCCGAGGAGCATTTGCGCAGGCGTAGCAGACCAACAAGTATATCTTGCTCGGAATCCTCGTACGATAAGAAGGTCTCCCAGCCGCCATTCGCAACGTAATCGCGACGTATCAACTCAATTTCGTATGGACGCACTTTATTGTGGATCTCTTGAATGCCAACCTCACGGGTACGCACATCCCGACAAACGGTGCCCAAATCCTTCATGCGAGCCAGCGCCAGTTCACGCAGATTACCATGCTCAACGCCAGAACTGTAGATGGAAGAGAATGGGATTGGAAAGGAGATGAAAGGAAATTTCAATTCAATTAGAATTTAGATCTTACCTAACTAAAGGCATGGGTATATCACGTTGAACTCGGTAGACACGCGTCCAGGGCGGCACCAAGGCCAAGATTTTGGCCACCAAGTCAACCAGCATGGACGGTGGATATGACTTGTAGCGACCAGTCTTCCAAAGCTCATAGAGGCCAGTGCCGCGTATGACCAGAGTGGGGTAGATCTTCAGGCCATCTGAGCGAAAAGCGGGATTCTCAAAGTATTCAATAAACTGTTCGATGTCGCGCTCAAAGTCAACATTTGGCAAATCGGGCATCATATGTGTGACAATCTTATAGCCTGCATCTTTGCCCATCTTAAAGGTTTCACATACCGCGGCCACCGTATGGCCACGATTCGTGTCTCTGGCCACATCCTCATAGACTGACTGCACACCGATCTCCAAACGTGTGCAGCCATAATTCAGCATATCTGTGATGTGACGCTTGAGGCAATAATCCGGTCGTGTTTCAATTGTAATGCCTATGCATTTTGTTCTTGATTTCTCGGAATACCGTACAGCTTCTGCTACATTTGCGCTGCTGTGGCCGGAGAGGGCATCGTGTAAATTGCGTATAAAATAATCACGATATTCCTCCGACAGGGCCATGAAAGTGCCGCCCATAACAATAAACTCCACTTTGTCAACCGAATGGCCTAGCTGTTTCAGTTGCTCAACTCGATGACGGGTTTGTAGAAAAGGATCGTACCGTGCGCGTATGGCACGCATCGACGTGGGCTCGTAGCCCGTATACGATTGTGTGGAGTATTCGAAATCACTGTCTGGACCGCCGGGGCAATAGACGCAAATGTTGCCCGTGAAATTGATGTGCGGACAACGATGCGGCTTACACATGACAGCAACCACGGCAATCTAAAAGTGTATACTATAAATAAAACACTTAGCACAATCAATCTTTACTTACTCCGCTTGCAGTTCGTATTGGCTTGGCGCGTAGTTTGGGTAGAAGTATTTTCTTTGCATCGTGCGGTACTGCTGCTATAATGTCTACCAAACGTGGTGAGCTATCTAGTCCATATTTGGACGATATCAGCGACTTCATGCGATTCAAATTAACATCCTTTTTACTTTCGTGTGCCTTCAGCAGTTCCTGTATGATTTCGCCGATGACAAGCACTTGTCGCTCCTCGCGGGTAAGACCCACAGCTGTGACGGCATTAGGATTAATTAAATTTTAATTTAAATACAATTTATTCACAACCTAATCATACCTAGTTTCTTTTTCGGCCTCATCTTATGGCTGGCGAAATTTTATAAATATTGCACGTGTGACGCTGTTGCCAGTTAGGGAACGTAAGTTGAAGAGGTTGCAACTCGCATGAGTACTTTATGACGTCACAATTAAAAATAACACTTCAATATATATTCATTTAATCTAAACTACTTATATACTATAGCTAAACGCTATAAAGTCAGTAAAATTACACTATGAAGTCTCTTAGTTCTATAGCACATCTGAAGTAGTATATGTAACAAATTTCGAAAGCTCTGACGTCAGCTTTAGATGAAAGTACAAAACAATCTTCGTTCTTCGTTAACGTCTCTCTAACATTGCTATCGGTATCGATACAAAATCGATACTTTACTACATAAAGTACTTTTACGTTGGATGACGAAGAAGACAGTTGTGTTTTTTTATAACAATTTTCAACGGATTACAAAAATGACTAGCTGCGTGCAGCAGCAAAAGGATGATGAGCAGTTGCTGGAGCAACTAAACGCCAGCGACGATGAAATGGATGACTCAGGTGACATCGCTGAGGAGGAGGAAAAAGATAAACAATTACTTACTGAGCCAACATTCAGTTTTTCGGTGTGTATACAAAAAATAAAAATGAATGACTTTTTATTTGATGTAATTTGTGATATTCCTGGCAACTGCAGAACAGCCATGCGTGCTGGGTCTGCAACGGCTATTACGGACCCAATTTCGGTGAGCCGCTCTGCGGTGCCTGTCATGCTTTTCTATACAATGCACAACGGGCTGAGGAGCTGCTAACCGAATTGTCAGACGACGAAGACTCCGGCAATGACGAGCCGCCTTTCAAGGACAAACAAGAGGACGATGAAACTGAAAACGATGCGGATATAATGGGCTTCGAAGATCTAGAAGATGCGGCACCAGCTGCACCACAGCAGCAACAACAACCACAACAACAACAACAGCATCCGCAACAATTACATCAACCGGCAAACATTGAAGCTGAGCATATAGAAGAAGCACAGCCTGCGCAGCCACAGGCAGAGCCGCAAGTGGAACCACAAGCATTGCCTGCGAGACGAGGCACACCGGAGCGTGATTACGAGCATGAACGTGCAGTAAATCCATTTTTATTGCCGATCAAACGGCCGCGCCCCGCCGCCCCACACGCTCTGCCCCATTACATGCTCGAACTGACCGACGGACGTGCTCGGGCGCATGAATACAATGCAAACAACAGTGGAAACAGCAGCAGCAGCGGGAGCAGTGGCAGCAAGTGCATCACAAATCGCATACCCGTCGAGGTGATGTTGAAAATATTTGCATACTTGGATGACATATCGCTGTGGATGGCCAGCGAAGTGTGTAAGCAGTGGAACGAGATTATTGTCAAGAATACGGCTCAGACCATGTGGAAGACCTACATTAAGCAGCGCTGGCCGCTGTTCGAGTGCCTCGCCGAGCAACCGGACTGGTATAAGTTGTATGGAGCATTGATGTCGTCTTGCTTCTGTCGCACCTGCCTCATCGATCTGGGCAGCCAGTCGCCACCAGCTGGCGAACTGGGTAATATGATACGCAATAACTTTCTGCGCGGCGAAGCGAATCTGTTGAATAGCTACGAAGCGGAGGGCATATCGGCCATACCATTGGATCGACAAAATAACTATTGGCAAGCAACGATACTCGGTCCGCCGGGCAGCCCATACGAGGGCGGCAAATTCTTTCTCTTCATATACTTCCCGGAACGTTATCCCATGACACCGCCAACGGTGCGTTTTCTAACCAAAATTCTTCATCCGAATGTGTCCAGGCATGGCGATGTCGGTATCGATATATTCCAGCAGCAAAACTGGTCACTGGCTCTAAATGCAGCCAAGGTTTTGCTGTCGGTACAAAGTTTGCTCACAGATCCCTACACTGACGTTTGCATGGAGCCGGAGCTTGGCTATATCTACGAGCATGAACGTTCCCGTTTCGAGCAGTTGGTACGTGCCTGGACATGGAAATATGCCATGCTGGAGCTAATGGCACCGCATTGAAAACAATTTCATAGCCTTGTTTTAGAAAGTGGACTGAATGTTGGAAACATCTCTTTTAAGTTGTTATTTTTTAAAGTATATGTATTACCCTATATGTATTTAGTTTAATGCAGCCATTTATATTGGCCTCTCAACAAAACATAATGTTTAGTCAAAATTATGCTTAATATATATATATAACACTCGGAAATGTTTACACTAACGATGCATTATTTTCTTCTTTTCAATTAGCATGGTGATATTGAGTTGAGCAGCTCTAATGGATTGTTGAATAGCTCTCAATAATTCAATATAATCCTTGCTCAGGCTTAAATACGATACGAATACGAGAGTCATTAACACTACCAGCTCATCATATCGGACAGCACAGCAAGCAAATAAGTGCATTTGCTTATTTCGTCCACGACACTTTGGGGATATCGAAATGCTCGGTCAGCGTATCCAGATGCTCATTGAATTTCTCTACGCGTTGCTTGTGCGTTGTCTGTGCCTTGTCCATTATGCGTTTGTTTCGCATCTTCTCCTGTTGCTTTTTGGTGGCCAGTTCTGCTTTGGTGAGCTTGCGTTGGTATCCACTTGAATTGGAAGTCGAGGCTTGTACAGTTCCATTAGCACCTTCGTTGATTTGCTGCTCGACGTATGCTTGTTGCAATTCCTCTTTCTCCTTGTCCTTGCTCTTATGCTTCTTCTTCTTTTTTTTCTTGAGCTCCGAATCGCATTTTAGTTTCAGTTTGCCTTTGGCAGCATATGCATAAGCATCAGACATTCTTTTTATTTATTTTCTGAACAGACAAATGATTTGTTTTGCTTTGGCTATCAGGGCTGACAAGTAACATGAAATAATCAGGGCTGGACATGTTGTCATACTTTTCGATAGGCTCGTATTATCGATATGAAATATGCAAAAGGCATAATATATTTAATTCAAAATTAATACCAGGTTTTTTTTTATTACAAGAAAATAAGGATACTCTAATTTTAATAACAAATATTAATAATAATAATAAAAATACTAGTGTTTTCAATTAATTTATTCAAGGGTAACATGTGCCTATGTTGTCTTGCTGTTTCTACTTACATGCACAGCAACGTACACCAATTCTCTGTTTGGAGCTTTCGCTCTTAGTGGCCACCCACGCATCGTTGGTCCGTGTAAAAAAGCTCGCATGCCTACTGTATATGTAGTTGTGCGTGGTTAGGCTGCCGTGTACTTGTTAGAATTCAGTTCAATTTCAACGAGCAACGGAACAACATCTCGTGTGTTGCGCCCACGTTCTCAAAGCGCGTTTGTAAATATTTAAAAAATTTATTCATAAATTGCTAAAACTCAACAACTCAACCAAGGCAGTTAAATATAAAACAAATAATATAAACCGTGTCGATCGGTGGTGTGAAGTGTAATAATTTTGTAAAAAGATTTAATAATAATATAATTTTAAAAAATTATAAAAATATAATAAAAATTCAATTGTAACATCTAAAAAAACCCTAAAGTGTGAAGGTGAAATATCTGCCCACTCTGTTTCTTGCAGTCTCTGAAAACTAACGGTTTAGACATTAGGTGGAAAAAGCTCGCTCACGTCGCATGCGTGTATGTGTGTGCGTGTGCGTGAGACTGTTTTTGTGTGTGTAAGGCTCAGAGGTTTTGCTTGACTGCTGTGTGAGCGTGTGTGTGTGTATGCGTGTTGGTTTTAGCATCCCGTAGCAAGTTCTTCACTCAAGGATAACAGTCGTAAAAGCACAACAATGTAATGAAAATATCAGAAAATATTATCATCATCATCGTCAGGCGAAAAAAAAGTATTACATTTTTATGTGCCTGTTCCGAGGATACATGTACATTTGCAACTGTCATATGTGTGTGTAAGTGTGAGCGTGTGTCCTTTCAATGGCTCTGTTTTCTTACGACTTTTCATGTTATTTTTGTTTTATTTTTTTTCTTTATATTTATTTGACAATCGCATTTGCATGCTCGAAATTTACGATTTGAATTTCGAATTAGAGCGTCTGTTAACTAAGCAGCATGATCTAATGCTCTATAAGCTCATTCACATAGCATGTAACAGGTAACCGCGCGCTCTCTGCCTGTCTCTCTTATACTTATTCTCTGTCTCTGTCTTTCTCTCTCCCTCCCTTTCTGTCAGCCTGAAAGAGGCTACAAAACAAGGCAACTTGGGAAGCATCAACAGCGACTTTCAATGTCATAAAAAGAATGTTAAGTTCGCATTAAAAATAAAAATCTGTTGTTCAGTCTTCTGCTTGGGCAGGCTTAGGTCTGTCATCAAAGACTTTCTAATTTCTTACTCGCATAAGTGTTATATTTTTTTGTAATAAGTTGTCGAAATGGTTCACAGACAGAAAACAAGGTTTCAAGCTGTTATAATCGAAGGTCAGAGTACTTGGAAATATTGTTTGAGTTCATGTAGTTTGTGGCTGCACTGAAACTCACCGAAGTGAATAAATCAGATATTTAATTCGCTTTTACTTTACTAAGCTTGTCTTAAAGATTTGATTGCAAGAAGTAGATAATAAATATATAATTACTGTTGAAAATACAAAATTAATAATTATTCTATAAAGAAAAGCTGCTCAGCTTAATGTTGTATATATTTGACACTTACAGGAAAGTTTTCTGAGTCTGAGGATTTGAATATGTAAATGAGTGAATCAAATAATGATTTCAGGCCTGCAAAATTAAAAAAATAGAAATCATGTTTACTTTGGTTGTGATGAGTTATTTGTGCCTGGAATAAGCATAAAATTAAATAATTTATCTATTATTAATTATGGATTACAAAATATAACTACAGACATGCAATAGCTTTTGCTCATATAGTTTATTTTATATATCGGCTGTTTGTAGCTTAGAGACCTAATATTTATAATCAAATTATCTTTAACCGTCAGATATGATAAAAAAAATAAATAAAATTAGCAAATTATTTTTTTAATCAGAAAGTTACTTGATGTTGCAAATAATGGTCAGCTTGCCACATTTGTTATAAAAGTTGACCATATATTTTATATAATTTCTTTTGTTTTGATTTTTATTTTGTTGTTGAAATGCCATTTGTGGGAATCCAAAAAGTTGGTAAACGAAAAAAGAGGAAAAAGCAAAACGAGTATAACTTTTTCATTACCAGTCGACCTTAAAATGCCTGTCGCATGCAAAATCGATTTGCCCACTTTATGACAGAGTGTAAAAGAGAGAAGTTTTGTGTCGGAATGAATTTTGAATAATTCAAAGGATGTTGCCCAAATGTTTTATTCAACACGTCGCACTGAAATACATATGAAAACACACTCACACACACACACACACACGCACAAATGATTTAAAATTCCAGAAATGTTTGTTGCAAAAGAGCTGCGGTTGCAAATGCGTTATTGAAATGCCATTAGCGCAATTTCAATGGCAACGCATACGCGGCGTATACGCAATCTGCCTCAGCAGCAGCAGCAGCAACAGCAACAGCATTGAACGATTTATATACCCAGCCAAGTGATGCGAGTTGCCTGTTATTGTACGAGTGCAAATATTAACATAAATGTATGCATTGTTTAACAAATATTTACACACACACACACACACACGCACGCACGCACACATGCTACGCCCAACAATGAAAAGTAATCAGCGCACAATAAAAATGCATAATGCCAGCGCATCTGAAGTGAAAGTTCAGTTCGGTTATGTTTCAGTTGAGTTGCTCCATCTTAATTGAAAAGTGCTAATAGAAGAAGAAGCAGAGCAAAAGAAAATATCTAATATTGAAAAGCTAATGTACCTGCTGCCGCTGCTGCTGCCATCGCCAGTGGCATGCTAATCAACAATCGCAACAACAGCTCGTGGCCAGGCCAAGCATAGCCAGCATTGCAATTTGCTCAGTATTAAACACAAACTGTGTGTGAATCCGTGAATCCTTGACGCAGCACTTTCCAGTTGGCGTTCTTCCATGAAGGTGAGTTTATTCCAATTCTTGTTATTAATTATTCAAAGCCATTGTCTGTGGCCAAATTGAAAGCCCCACCCACCCTTCTATCTTAATCCATTATCTATAGCCGGTTAAATGGATGCCATACAGAAATGTTTCTTGCAAACATTTCCTTTCAGTTTTCTATGGAATTTTATAAAAGTTTGTTAAAATAAAACAAAAACAAAATGGAAATTGTCAAAGTTTTGTTAGCAGAAACTTGTATAGAAGTTCTTAGGATTTGGACTTTAATCATAATTTGAATAAAGTAAGTTAATTTTCTTTATAATTTAACCGCTTGGACTATAGAATTTGTATCCATTTTCAATTCCAATACTGTTTTTAAATATTCGGTAAATTTATCGGTTGAGTAATTGAGTGATTGATCGATCAGCCAGTTTTTTGTAAGTCATTGAATTAACAAATCTGTCAATTAGACAGGAAATCTATTAAACAGACAATGACTAAGTCAAACAATCATAAAATCAATCAATAAATCCGTCAATCAGTAAATTATTCAATAAATCAATATCAAATAGTCTATCAGCAAATCTGTCAATTAGCCAAACAGACAATGACTAAGTCAAGCAGTCAACAAATCAATCAACCAGTCTATCAGCAAATCAATCAATAAGTCAGTCCATCAATTAAACAAATAGTCTATCAGCAAATCTAAGAATTATCAATCAGTCACTCAGCCTAACTGTCAATCACACAGCCTTTTTCTGTTCAGTCAAACGGTCAATCGGCCTTTAGTCAATCAGTCAGCTACTCACTCAATCAGTCAATCTGCTTTTTAGCATCCAGTAAATCAATCAGATTTTAAATCAATAAATCAATCAGCTAGTCTTCCCACTCATTCAATCAATCGATTTTCTCCTCACTTTAATACTCGTAAAGCCCGCCCGCAGCATTCAGCATTTCGTATGCGCACTTAGCCTAAAATGGGACCGCATTAAAGAATTACGCGCATAATTAAAAATTGAAATGAATTCAACCGCAGCCAATGAATGCGCGTTTAATTCGGCGCACACTCAACTATATTATTTTTATATTTCCATTTACTCACGTGCTGGCCTTTAAATAGCGACTCAAATATGTTGATATTATTTATACACATGCATTACGACTCTACCGCAATCGTGCCACGTTCCGATTGATTTTTCTTGGACCGACTGTCGATTGAATTAAAATGAACTCAAATGGATTTTTTGATAAAATTGAAAAAGCTCAGCAAAGAAAATAAATTTCTATTTCATCTAGACTTAAAATAAATCAGAAAAATTTTAAAGTTTACTTTTATTTTGTGTTAGATTTTGTTGTTGTACAACTTTCAGGTCAGGTAAATAATTTAAAATGATAGGAATAGAAGGAAAAAATTAAAAATTCATACAAAATAAAATAAAAATACTATGAAAAACGAAAATGTTTACAAAAAGATTTAAGCCAGATTACACAGTATTTGTTACTTTAATATATTACAGGGTATATTACCGTCTACCAGTTAGGACACCATGATTTTCGCATTTATGTTTTTCATGTAATTACTTTGTTTACTTCCTCAGCAACGAGTGCTCACGATATTATTATGAATCAATATTATTCATTGACTGCACATATATGTATGTAATTTGCCTTTGGAATTCGAATTCGAATTTGAATATTTCTGTTCGTCTTTTTTCCTCGTTTCTTTAATATGTATTTGTTTTATTCACAATTTGTGTGCGGCGCTGGGCGCTAAATCTTTCAATATTTATATTTGATGAACTAAGTCAATAAACTTTGTGGGAGCGCAGCGCGTGTAAAATTGTTGTTCATTAAGCAGTTGGATGAATGGGGCGTGGCACATGATGGGCGTGTAATGGACACTGTTTGCTATAATTAGCAACAGTCTCTCAGTCACTCATTGCCTGCCTCCCACTGTCTGTCTCTGTCTCTCTCTTGCTCTCTTTCTCTGGTCAGCCATTAGCTTCAACTCGTTTATTGCTTAATTGCACTCCGTGTTGCCTACTTTTGTGCACTGCTCCGTCGAGCGGCAGTTGCTGTGGCAATTATCTAAAATAAGTGTCTAG
>NW_022045915.1:239289-250419 GCF_001654015.2 Drosophila navojoa
CATAGATAGTTAGATTATAAATTGAGATCTTTGATATAAAATTTGGCTATGATTCGCTTTGGCTATTCCTCATATATCATTTGCAATTATTTAGATAATTTGTTCTATAAAGTTCTTCAATGTGCAGCTCTGACTAGTTAAGAATGAAACTATTTAAATTCATTTTTCATCACTTATGCAAAGTCGAATTGGGCTTTAAGCTTAGCTTGAAATAATGTTTTCATGGCTATATTTGGTCTATATGCTGCTGTTTATGGATTTGACAACTATTTGTGGGGCAAATAGAATTGAGCATTGAACTGGCTGGCGCACACTGAATGTTGAATGCTGAATGCAGAATGTTGAATTGTTTGGCTGGCGCAACACATTCGTTTGCAATCAATAAACATCGCGTATACGCAATGTGTGCCAACTGGCTGCAAAGACGCAGCCGCAGGCACAACGCGCACACAACCGACACACAAACAGTGGCGCAATTCATAAATTTTGAGCAAAGGACATGCCAGACACATTGCCCGGGACGGTAGCACCTGTCCTGCCACTCACACCTCGCACATGTTGAACGCGTTTTATTTTCAGTTTTTTTTCAGAAAAGAGAAAAAATTGGATCAATATTTTCGCAGCAGCAGCAGCAGCCCAAGATGTTGACATGGCAGGCTGTGTGTGTCCTTGCAAGGACAATTGTGTGTGCCATTGTTGTTAGCCGTCGCGTGTAGACTGTGAGTGGGTGTGTGTGTGGTAGTGTGTGTCCATGTCACAGTTTTTCAGTTTTGCAGACCTTTCGGGGCATACTTTTTTCTCTCAGTTTCTCGTTTTCTTTTTGCGCCGCCCAACTTGACCCCAGCTAAGCAGGCAGCATAAGGCCCTGCACTGCTAGCACTCAAGTGGCAATTAGGCTGGCCTGCAACCAGCCAAATACCGACTGCCAATCAGCCTCAGCCATGCCCCAAACGCCAAGTTCCGCTGCGAAAATTAATACGCCAAATCGTACGCTATTTTACCTTGAAAATGGGCAAGCAGAAAATAAAACAACAAAATATCAACAAATTGCGGCCAATGGCAGAATTGTTTAAACCCAAAAACCGAAAGGCCATAACAAACTGTAAATTGTTTACAAATCGAACCGAAAACTAATTGCGTTTAAATTAAAAAAATAAAGTATTTAAGAACTGAGAGGAGCATATTAGTTGTGCAGGAAGGTGCGTGCCTATGATCGATTGAAATATGAAGTTTTCCTTATTTAATAGTGAAGTTGTGGACAAAAGGGGGCGTAGCATGGATTACAGTTAGAAAGTGTTTTCAATTGCCAGCAATTTTTCTCAAAGATGGCATCAAATTGGTATTTTTTTGAAAGGCAAATCAATATATAAAATAAAAGTTTAGCAATCGTGAGCGAGTATGAATCAGTCAGTAGCATACGTTTATATTCTTACATTCCTGATTTCACAAAGATCCAGCTGCTAAGTTATAGAGATCTTAAGATGCGAACGCAAGTAATCTCTATCTTTCAATTAATACAGCGTGAGAGAGTATTAATCAGTGAGTTCCATGCGAATACCAAACTCTTCCATTGAATTATAGTGATCGAAAGATACAGTTCTTCAGATACGTGCACTATAGGCGTGTTAAAAGGAAACTGTTGGAAGATTAGACCAATAGTCAATAGTGAACCATTATTAATCAGTCAGCTGCATGCTTTGATTTTTGGGATTCTCAGATTTCTGGGATGCGCATCGATCAAGAACCCAGAAATATATGTATTTAAAGATCGCGGACGTAATATACACTTGCTACTTCACACCTGCTAATCCAGGTCGAGCGCGTATTGGGCAGTCAGTGGCAAATGTTTACAACATTTTTACACGTTTTTGTTTTGTTTAAATTTTCCGGCGAATTTCTTCGGCAACACAACAATTTACTATAAAATTGCCAGCTAGCAAAGAATGTGCTGGCGCTGCTCAATTTTCCAACAAAATGATGATGAGATGTGTCTGTTGCGGACATTGATGGTGCCTGGAGGGGCGGGCCGACGGGTGGCTCGCCAGCCGCCTAAAAGCAGACTGCCATTTGGCCAACCAAAATTCAAATGAGCGCTGGGCAGTTGGGCAGTTGGTAAAGCGACCACAGTGCCTGGCGAAAAATTGCCTCGGCTTTGATTAATTAACTTAAAACAGCTATTGACATAAGCCTGCATACAAACAAACACACACACACACACACACAGATAGAGCGCATGACAGTGGCATAAATTTAATTGAATTGTGCGGCGTGTGCCGCGTGTCATGTGGCATGACCTGCATTTGACGCACGCTGCCTTTTGCATGGCCATTAACGAGCTGCGGCAGATAAGCTACAGCCAAAATATATATACGTTGAATATATACATAAATGTAGACGTACATATCTAAGTACGTGTGTCTATATTTAGACATTGTTTAGACTGCAAATAGATAAAATTTTGACAGTTCACGCGGTTGTTGGCTAGGTATTTTATTTATATTGACATTGTGTGAATCAATATATTTTATAGATTATATTAATACATTTTTTATATGAAAATACAAGTGTGTATATAATAATTCCCCATGTAGCAATTCATATTTAAAAGCCTAATCAATTTGACTTTTGTTTGATAATTCAATAAAATAAATAAATAAATAAAAAAAAAACTATTAAATAAACAAATTTCAATAAATTTTTTAATATATTTTTTTTTTTTAAATGTGAAAATCTTAAAAATATCACATTTCTTTCAATTTCAATTTAGTATAAATATTTTATAAAAATATACCTTTATTTTTAATATACATATATCATAGATATATACTTATTTGCAATAGAGTGAATTTAACATTCGCGATACTTCATTAACGAACCTCGCAAACATCTCGATTTCCCGCGAACTCAACAGCCTTTGAGCCCAAATTTAAATTGGATTAAAACTTTTGTATGGCTCATTTGAAAATCACATTTTTCGCAAAGAAAATCCAGATTTTCACCCATGCCATATTTAAGCCTACGATTTATGCGCAACATTAACATTCAAGTGCTGCCCAACCCCCTGCAAAAATTAAGCTAGATTATGCGACGCTTAACATACAAAATTTCAACGGCAATTTTGTGGGCTCAACTGCTGTGTTTTTACTTTTTCATTCTTGTTTTTCTTTGGCATGCTACACGCGCCAATAATAATAATATTTAATTTACTTGACAGACGCGGCGTATGCGCAACGTGTGCCGCGTGCCACAGCTTTATGCAGAGCAGTTAAATGTTTAATGAATTTCAAGTACGCAGCTCGGCTCGCTTTACATGCTTTACATGAGGAGCTTTATTAACTGACAGGCAAACTGGTTTCGCGAAAGGAGGCAAGAGCAATAGATGAAACTGAAACCGAATCAAATTAGGTTAACAAATTTAACATGTGGAAAGTTCGGCAATATTATGGAAATCATAAATACAATTTCAGCTTCAGTTTTTATAGACAAAGCATTTGCTATCTGTGAATCAATAAAACTTTTCATTTCTTTGCTTTGACTTGGAGTCGATCGAAATGAGGTGAATATTTATGAACAGCATCTAAGGTTTGGGCACTTCCTTTCAACTTTGACAAAGTTTAGTTCCATTTATTGCCAAAGTTTTCGCTTATCTTCTATTGAAAAGTGTTCTTCGATTTGAGCTGTGATTCGAGCCACTGACTAATTTTGTAGTTGTTTTCACTTTCCGACTATCGAAAATGGGAGCAACAGTTTCCGGCGCTCCATGTCAACGACATCGACACAATTATACTAAATTTCCGTGCGGAAATGTAGCGCACCTTGCTACCAAAAAACATTTTTGAATATCTCTCACTCCCTTGCAAACCACGCCCCATTGCCATGCACCACCAGCCCACCAGCCTCGCGCCCTTCGTTTCTGGCTGGCTGGCAAAAGTTCAATTTCGCATTCAATTTGCCATTTCCACAGAGGCTGTACAGAAAATTGCCAAAATCCAAAAAAAAGATATGGGAGTATTCAAACAATTTGAGTCTGGTACGAATGACGGTGCTCATGAATGTTGCGTATATATGAGTGTGTGTGTGTGAGTGTGTGTGTTTGCGCTTTTATCGCCATCGACTTTGACTTTGTTGCCGCTGACGTTGCCTGCGGCTCGCACTCTCGCATGGATATAGACAGTTTAACGATAACACACACACACTCACATACACACACAAACACTCTCACATACGCAGTCACGCTTCGGTTGCAGCGACAACGGCAACGTGTCGAGCATAAGTAATGTTTATTTTATTTTATTTTTGCCATGTAAAACATGGCAAAAAAAAAAAGAAGTAAAGTAAAGACTCCGGCCCCGCCCCCAAATCCGCAATACACTCACGCAAATTGTCAAAATTTGTTCGGCACAGTGGCGCAATTTCAGGCATTAAATGGGATATAAATGCTAATAAATTGATCGATAAAAAGGAAAAACCAACCTCCAAATGGAAAAACCAACAGCAAATTGTTCGGCGTTTGCAACTCTATTTGATTGCGTGGAGACTGAATGTCGATTGTGGCGAATATAGTCCAAACCATATATCAAAAATGTATTTAGAATACATATGTATTTTTATAGAAAAGGTTTTGAAATTAATAGTGTTTTTGTTCTAGTGATGGCAGCTGTGCAAATGATGATAATTTCAAAAATGCTGCAAACTATCGATATCGATAAATGTACTAAACATACAGAATATCGTGCTCAGTATTTTTTAGTATCGATACTCTCCAGATGACGATGCCGTGCAAGCCAAGGCGCAAATTTCTTTATCTATTTTGCTGCCTTACTGCAAATCAGCGTATAAATCCTCCGACCCCCATGCACAACCACTGTACGCAGGCCATGTTGACCTCTATCCGTATATTGCTGTTGCTTATAGCATTGAGCTGCACTCAGTTTTACAAAATTGACACCGTAGACATCTTCGACAGCAGCACGATAAAAAATAAAAGAAAAAATTGAATTTCTGAATGTGGATGGGGCCAACAAAAAATGATTGTTTGCTGAGTAATTACATTGTAGCTATTGTTGCTGTTGTTGTAGTTGCTCTTGGCCAATTTAATTTTGTGGGCGTCTGACAGGGCGCAACAAGACAAACTGTGCCCCAAATTATCTGCTCGACACGTACAATAACCGGATATGTGTGTGCCTGTGTGTGAGGATGCCAGGCAGCTGCCGGGCTCGAAATCGAATCAATAAACGCTCCTCGAATATATATAAAATTGTCTGCGACTGCTGCAGGTGAAGGTGACCGCAGCTGTTGCTATTTTCACCACACAATGCGATTTAAAATAAATTCACACTGCAGACAGAGAACGTAAAGAGAATAATAATAATAAAAGCAGTCAGACACACGGGTTTGTGAGAAGACATCACTCATACGACATGTGCAGCGTGCCTGCCGCAAGTGCTTCGCTCCAACAGCTTGACATCTTTTAATTAAAATATGTTAATGTAGATGCCAGTTTATGCATATAGTCGTAAGACAGCTCCGGAACTCTCGCCCAAAGCTTATTTCAAAATGCTCAGCAAAGTTGCCAGTAAATGTCAAATGGCCTTGCTGCTGCTGCTGCGTCAGTTAAGGTCGAACCGCAGTGCAACAGGCGAATTCGACATTTACATGAATGTAAACAGATGCAGCAGCAGCAACAAGGGCAATAGCTACTGTGAAAACAGTTAAATGTACAGCCATATTAAATTAAATATTTATCATTTCTGGTTGATGTTTTAATATATGTATATAAAATGAATTGTGGATTAGAGCAGTATTAAATGCACAACCCTTCGACGGCATATTAACAAATATTTATATTTTGTAATAACTACAATTTTATAAAGAAAAATCAATTTTATATTTCAACCTGTAGAAGATATGTTTTACTCAATTTGCCACGCTCTCAAAAAGCGTATATCTTACTTATACATGTACAAAAATACATATACATTCTGCATTTACCCTGGCATACCGGATCATACTGACCAAAGGACGGACGGACAATAAGACGGACATTGCAAAAAAACCAACATATTCATATTACTTTCATGAATGGGTATAAAAAAAATTAAATTGTGACAAAAATTCCAAGAAATATATATGTATATATAGTTTTTTGTTTTCTCTTATTTCAATTTGTATGTTGACTATATTTTGTAGAATTATTTATATAATATTAATGTTAAAAAGTTTTGCGAATTGTACTTTAATACTCATCATTACATTATTAGTTAATTTTAAGAATTTGACTTCAATATTCCAATAAATATCGCTTAAATCTGATTAAACACTCTCAGTAATACAGAAGCTGGGGCGATATTATCAAGCTTTACATTTAGATTAGATTAATATGCATATAGTTCAATGTCTTAAGTGTAAGTTTAAATATTTGCCATTGTATTATTTCATCTAACCATCTACATTTAATGTGATTACATCCGACTCGTATCCTGTCTGAAAGTTGTTTGCACCAATCATCATCATATATGTATAATTCGCTACTTTAGTCGTTGCACTGCTTACCGTACTGAATAATTCGATGTTGGCAATGTACATGAGTGTATATACATATAGATATAAATATATACGTATATATATAAATGTTTTACAAGCCAAAGTTGAGAACTCGAGCTAAAGAGTGCCTGGAGAGTTGAGCTGCACTCGAATCCAGTTGCTGAAGTCAGTTTACGAGTAGCTTACAGACACACGCGTGCACACACCCACACACTCACACGCACAGGCACACACTCATACATACAGTAAGACATTTGCCAATGATTTGCCAGGGCACGCTCCATTTATTGGCAGATGGAGTGAAAGAGAAGAAAGAGTGCAAGCAGCTCCCAAAAGTATGCAATGAGAAATTGCAACAATGGAGAACGCAGAAGAAGAAGCAGAAGGCAACGTCAATCGAGCGTTAAAGCCACAGATGCACTCAGACAATCAGTGCTATTGTGTATATATATATATATGTGTGTGTGTGTGTGTGACTGTCTACCTGTGTGTGTGTGTGTGTGTGTGCACACAAATCAAATTATCTGATCTGATGGCCGTGTAAAAATAGCAGCAGCCAGACGCTTCTTACCTTCCATGTTTGGCAGTGACACGCATGCACACATACACACACACATACTCAGTTGCTTGAAATAAATCAGAGGAGAAAAATAAACTTGCGCGCAATTAAAGCAATTTCATTGTTTTCACAGTCAGCATTAAAGTAAATGTACTTTAGTGATTCCTAAAGAGTCGTGAATGGAACAAAGAGTTTATATAGTGAAAATTGTATTAATTATTTTTAAAAAATGTTCATTATGCACATGAATTATACAACATTCAGCTTTTTGTCCGCCTGTTAATGCAGAAACGAGTTGTCTTGCAATTAGAGTTCAGTGTAAATTTTTTATATAAAATTAACAAATTTTTTTTTTTTTAATATAAGCAGAAAACAGAAACAAACACATTGATATAAAATCAATTAAAGTGAATATTTTAAATCGCTTTGCGACATTTGTAACCTGCTCTTGTTGGCAATGCAGTTAAATTCACTTACAAACACATAAATATACATATGTACCTACATATGTATATTCGTATGTATAGATTTGTATGCCTGTGCCTCAATTCATGTAACAATTACACGTTTCACGGTCACACAATCGCATTGCAGTCGCAGTTGCTGCATTCACGTTCGCATTCCCGTGCACATTCCGATTCCGATTCCGATTCAGATTTCCATTGGCAGCGACCAGGCCTCGATTGCCAAAGTGTCAAAGGTTGTTTTTGGCTGTCGAAGGACGTGCGCGCAAATGCGTTTATCCGAAACGGGAAATGTTACCAAATGGCTGCTAAATGCTTGCAAAAAAAAAAAAGTACCGAGAAGAAGAAGATGAAAAAAGAGAAACGAAATGAAATGAAAACTGAGAGAGAGCAAAGTAAAAACACGTTGCCAAGGTTAGTTAAATGGCAATGCCATATGGCCGAAGGCGCCTCAAAGTGAGCAACAGGACGAGGACGATGGGCATTAAGTGACATGCTACCCTCGCTCACTTCCTCACTCCTCACTCCACAGCCCATCGTTCCACTCTTGCTCTTTCTCGCTCTCTTCAGTTAATGATACTTGTCATTATCAGCACGCGTGGCTGCTGTCTTATCGGTGACATTGAGCACATTCATTAAAGCACGCACACGCACATACACGCTCACACACATTCGCATAAGATGCTCTGAGATTATGTATACGCCCTGTGCCACTTTCAAGTGTTTTGCTGCGCCGCGTGTCTAACTCAATGCGGCAACATCTTAGGCGCCACGCCCCTCCAGCTCGGCCCAGCGCTTAAGTGATAAAAATATCGCAACCTTCACGCACACACAACAGCCACGCCCACAAGTTGCGCAAGCATGGGGCTGCACTTAAATCTGTTCTTGTTTCAAGTATGAATGGCGCACATTTTAGCCACGACTCGTGCTCAGTTTAAGTGACTGTTACTTGGCACGACATAGCCGCGCGCCCCCACTCGCCCACTTGTTAGGTTATCTATAGACAGAAGTCGTCCTACGTCCACTCCGTCTCTCCATCCATGGCATAACTTGTTGCTCTGCTTAACTTTGCTCTCAATGAATTTTATAGTTTCGCTTTCGCCTTCGACATTTTGAGCGCTGCCTTCTCGTTGTTCTTAAATAAGCACAAAATTGTCTCTTAGCTTTTTACGTTGCCATCCCACCGCACCATCCCAACCGCCCTTCTCTTCCCTGACAATCTTCGCTCTTAACCAAAATGTTGTGTGCATTTGATAGCAGCAAAGTTGGCTTTAAATATTTAACAAGCGCAATTATTGGAATGGCCATCCAAGTAAGTCTGAATTCATTTCTGAAACATCACGTAGATATTTATATAATATGTATTACATATATATATTTCATGAGAGACTCTACGTTCTCTAACCTTCTCAAATCCAAGTTGAATTTAATGTCTTTGCAAACAGTTTTGTTTCGCAAAGTTTTGGCCGCGTTTTCCAGCTAGCCAAAGTTGCAAAGTTAAAGTTTACAGCACTTCGGAACTAGTTCGTAAAATATCGCCAGGAACCTATCGATTAGTAATCGATGTGGCTGCTAGGGGAAACTCAAAGGAACTTGATATAAAGTGCTATATGTGCTTAAAACTTTTCACTTGGCAATTGAGCAAGCACTTTCAGTTGATTTGTATTATTATTATTTTCATTTTGAAATTGATTTAAAATTGGAAATTTGTATTTTTAATTGAATTTGAAAAACGCTTTAACTCGAGCATATAAACAAATCAAGTTTTTAATAGATTTTCTTTGCTATAAGCACGTTGGATATACTCGTGTATATTCGAACATCCACGAATAACAAACATCTTATTCATTCACTTATGCTATGCTAAATCAGGCCTTATGAGCAATCATTGCCAATAATAAACAAATTTCGAGTTCAAAGCTATTTTACGAGCTCTGTGCACATTGTAAATAAACACATTTCAGTTACCTTAATGGGTACTTATTATAAATATTTTATATACATATACACATACATATATATTGGAGTGTACAAAATCTCGTGTGCAACATTCTTCACTGGATGGACACGTGATAAATAATTTGAGTGATGCGTGAGCAATTATTAAATTATTAAAGTAACAAACAAATTTGTCAGCCAAAGCATTAAGAAATTCTTCAGTAAGAGTATTCACTATTCGACTCTGACAGTGCCTCCTGCTGCTGCCTGACATTTGATGTCATGTGTGTTAGTTTTGTTGTGACTGCAGTTGTCCAATTCAATGTAGTTAGTGCAAGCGTTTATTAAATTGTCCGCAAACCAGCTCTAGCTCACGTAAGCCCAACTCCGTTCTCCACCTGTTGTTGGCCCGTCTGTCGCCATCAATCAGAATCTGAATGACAATCGCGGCGCTGCGTTCAGTTAACGCGCACGTAACCACGCGTAACCTCAAACAAAACAAGGGGGGAAGGGGCGTGGCCGGCCATCCAAAATGTTAGTCCGCAGCACCCTTCACCCCTCACCCTTAGCCCCTGCCATGGCCGTGTGACCTGAAAAGCTGTGAGCTCCATGCGGCATACACTGATTGGACTTTGGTTTTCCTTTCTTTTTTTTTTTTGCATTGGATTTTGGTTGTGGTTGGGGCACAATTTCGGGCACACATTCTAGCGAATTTTCATGGCTATTGTTGTTGTGTTTGTCACTGGAGTCAATTAATCATATTAATTATCGATTTTGTTGTTGTATGCAAATTTATGCTGGCTGAAACTGAAACCCAACACGAAAGCCCGCAGCCCGCAAATAAACTATTTTATGGCCAGTTGGCTTATTATTATATTTAACGACAATTGAACAGGCAGCAGCAACAACAACGATCACATTAACAACAACAACAACAACAACATTTACAGCTTGGTCCTTGCTCAAAATAAAAATCTAATTATCTGCTTCAATGGCGAATTTTAATTAAATAAGTTTTGTGCAACTGCCGCTGTTGTTGTTGTTGTTGCTCTCCGTCGTTGTTGCCGTTATTGGTGCTGTTGTTGTTGTTGTTGTTGTTGTTGTCGATGCTGCAAAGTTAATTAAAAAGGATAAGCACGTTATATCAACCCACGCACACACACACACACACACATACACATCCTCACTCACACAAATTCGCATTTCCTTCCTTTTGCACGGCGCGGCAATTCCTTGCAGTCATATAAACTTTTTTTCATTAACTTTTTGCCAACTTCTTCGAAAAAACTTGTTTGAATAAAAAAAAGAAATGAGCTGCTTTACGGACTTGTTTGACAATTTTTAGCCTTTGCTGAGTAATTGAAATTTTTATAAAACAATAAAAATTACGTTTTTTAGATTAATTAAAATGTATCTTTAAAAATAGTATATTGTTGTAAGTTAATTAATAATAATTAAAGTATGAATAAACAGCAAAATTGAAATTAATAATTGTTATTTATAACAGTAAAAATATATATAAAAATGTTAAGATCGAATTAAAATATTTGAAAACATACAAATTATTTTATTCAACAAAAAAAAAAAAAAAAAAAAAAAAAAAAAAAAAAAAAAAAAAAAAAAAAA
>NW_022045915.1:250429-270930 GCF_001654015.2 Drosophila navojoa
AAAAAAAAAAAAAAAAAAAAAAAAAATAAATAAAATAAAAATAAATAAATAAATACATAAAATAAATAAATACATAAAATATATAATAACAATATAATAGTAAATTATAAAAATATAATCATATACACATACAAGTTTTTTAATGCTTCAAAATAATAATAATTAAGTTACATAAAGGCAGTTTATTAAGGATTTACAAAGCAAATAAATATGTATTTCAAATATTTTCAAACATTTACGTTTGCTGCCTTCACTTGCTGTTCGCTTTATGCAGATTTCTTGCCAACAATTTCCCAAACTTCTGTCCGCCTGTCTGTCTGCTTGTGTGTGCGTGTGTCGCTGCTTGAGTTTTTTGCTAAGCGAATTAAGTAAAGCTTACGATGATATGCCAAGCCACAAAAAACGTAAAAGAACGGAACGGAAGCCGAACGAAAAACTCGAGAACTACTTAACAACTCGCCTATGGGCTAAAGTGTAAAAGTTTTTCACTCGAATGCTCTGCGAAAGTGTGTGGAAAGCGAGACTGTGTGAGTAAGGACAGGGAAGTGGGGCAGGAGTAGGGGCAGCAGAAGAGATGGGTGACCATTAACTTTCGAGTTGTCATGTGAGCTTTGTGGGTTTTGCTGTGACAATTTCTGCCAGGCGAAACTTTGTTTTTGCACTTGCATTCGATGTGCGCATTTTGTGCGTGTGTATGTGTGTGTGTATGTGTCGTTCAAGTATTAATAAGCACACACACAACATAGATAACCACACGCACACACACACCCATAGGCACATTTGTACACACACACACACAACATTAATGCTTCTATGTTAGCTATGTTGACTGGGCAACTATCTCTGAGTTCTGTGCGCCTGGCTGGAAATTATATGGAAAGCACACATATATACACAGACTCACACACACACACGCACATGTATACACAAAGCACACAGTGGCAGTTGTGCGTCACATAGCGCCAAAAACTTGTTTGTGGTTGCACGGAAAAACAGCAACAAGGAGTAAGAAAAGTTGTTAGCAACGAATTTTAAATACACTGAAGGATGAATTTAAGGAATCTCTTATATACTTTATGAAGCATACAGAACTTTATACAAATAATTTCCATTTGCATATGTATATATGTATATTATTTCTAATAAGTCAATAAGAAGCAACACAAAACAAAATCCCCTTTACAGTTACCTTATTGTAATACCTTATAGTAATAGTGTATAAAATGGACGCAAAAAGAATATAAAATCCTACCGTCTGACGCCCTTTCTCTTTATCTGCCGCACGCTTTCAACTTGCCCTTTCTCCCTCTCTCTTTTCAGTCTTGCCTGACCTTTTTTTTAGACATTTTCTGCTTGAATTTTCAAATGTGCAACTGTTGAGTATTTATTAGTGTGTGTGTGTGTTTCTCTGTGTGTCTATGTACACATATGCGCATCGCTGCCTCTCTCTCTTTCTCTCTTTGGGCAAGTGGGGTCTTGTGGCACGTTTCGGGTTTATTGAAAGCGCTGCTTGCGCTTCTGCTATTCCCCCACGTGTGTATTCACGCCTGGCTACAATTATATATCAAGTGCATTGAAGTGTGTTGGCTAAGTTGGCAAATCCAGAGCCAATCAGATAAACGTAAACAGTCGCCGGTGCCGCTGCTGCTTAAAACTAAAAATTAAGAACTAAATTCGTTTCTATCCGATTATCAGGACAATATATTTCCTAGTCTGCACTCCATAAAATTGTCACATTATCAGGTCGGGGCTTCGCGCTGACGCCCAACATTTATCTAATCTAAGAGCCAAACACGCATTGCCTTGTACCTGAGCACGTTTCCATGGCCTGAAATCACTAAATTTAGCCCGATTGACGGATATGCCAATTAAGCCAGATAGATAAAACGTACAGCAATTGAATAAAGCCGAGAACTTTGTTTGCTGACATTAAATTTGGGCACGCGAGGAATTAAATATTAATAAGTATAATGTTTTTAGATTTTCACCAAAGTATAAAATAAAAATATAAAAAATTTTAAATATAAAATAAAAACAGGATAAAATAGTAATTTTTATGCAGAATCAACCCAATTGTACTGTAGATTTAAAAAAAATTTTTGTTTATTCAAGGCTTAGAATGTGTGAAAATTATCAAAAATTCAAACACAATTCACTTTTGCTCGACTCTTCCATCTCTGCCTTGACTCTGTCCTTGCGATGGCCAACAAACATATCGCAATCTGCCCAAAGGCAGACTTGGCCGTATCTTTCTTCTGGTGAATTTTTTGTACAGCTCAAAACATAAACAAAATGATATGAAACATAGCCTTTGCTTCCGTTGAAGATAAACTTTCTTCATTTTTACACATTCATGTTTGTCATACAATGCATTTCCTGTTTTATTCTTAGAGATTCAAAGCATGAGAAAAATATTTTTATATATTTGCTAAATATTTATTCAGACAAGTCTCCTGAAAAGTCAAGTCTTGAACAATTATAAAAGCGCTGTAAATCTCTACGCACTCTGACGTGTTTTGTCAGCTAAGTTGAGCAAACTGCAAAGTCCGAGCACAAAAATCACTTAAAGTATTTAATTACAAAGCGTAAAACGAGATAGCGCTCGAATAGACAAATACGCATACAAAGCAGCTAGCAAAGCGAAATAAAATCAAATTGCGAAACAAAATGAAAATGTGCGCCATCTGGCGGCAGCGGGGGCAAGAGAGTCGATGTGACGTTAGGGTCGACGGAAATAGCGTGGAGCAACTGCAGCAGTAGCAGCAGAGGCAACGGCAGCAGAGGCAGCAGCAACAGCAGTGACTGACAGCAAGCGACAGAGAGGCAACAACAGGTGGCAGAGGGAGCGTTGCCAACGCACAGTGACTCAGAGCTAATATTTTTTCATTTTGTATAAAGGAAAAAGCGGAAATATTTGACATTGCTAAAGTAAAATAAAATATAAATAAACTACTCAAGTTTCCAAACAAACTGCCTTTTTCCAAACTTATTTTTATAGGCTTTTACATACATACGTATTTATATTTTGAAATAAAACAAAATAAGGGGGTAATATTATTCAGGCATAACAAACTATCAATAAAATAATACAAAAATCTTAAAATGAATTGCTATGCCAAAATAGTTAATTTCTAGTTTTAGTATATAATAAATTTATATAAAAGAAAAAGGTAATATTTTCCATTATTGAAGCAAAGTAAAATATAAACAATATAAACAATTTTTTTTTTTATTTATTTATAAGCCAATATCACTAAATATATATATATATATATCTTTTTTTTTTTAAGAATTTTTATGTGTTTACAGTCAGAAGTTTCGTCCCACAGTCTTACTACTTTTATTTTGCAATTGCATGTGATGCCAATGGATGCTAGATGGCGCCTGCTGACATTTTGCAACTGCAATTTATTCCGCCAAGCGTTCGTTTGCTCCTGCCTCGTCCTCCGTCCTCTGTCTCTCTCTATCTCGCTCTCTATCACTCGCTCGCTTTCACTCTCACTGTGTTATGTTTAATCTGTGCACGAGTCTGTGTGCTGGCACTGCCGTTGGCCTTAGAATAAATATTAAGTATGCTCACTCAGTGTACGTATTTATGCAAATAATTGTTTTTGGCGAGTCGCTCGCGCAGCAAACTGTTCGCAAAGTGAAAGCTGTTGCTGCAATTTTAATCTAGCAACTGCTGCAGCTGCAGCCAAGACAAACAGAGCGACCGGTGCAGGAGGCGGACGGACGAGGGGCGTAACAGGAAAGCAGCAGTTGTTAACTCTGATTTAATGGCAATGAAGGAGCTGCCAGCGCTCGACCATACTTAACTGTCCAACTGGCTCTGGCCTGGCCTGCCTGCCTGCCTGGCTTCCTATTACAACTGCAGCTCCTTCTGATCCTTGTCCGGCTGCCACTATGGCGAACGGAAGTAGCTACGTGCTGTGTGCTCGACGTTTGCGGCAGCGTCCCGGTTACGTCTACGTGCTCCGGTTCTTGTTGTGAGGGGCTTTAATAGGTTAATGGCAGCAGCAGTAGCATCAGCTGCTAGCTGCAATAGCTGCATAGCTGCTCTCTCCCTCTCCCTCTCTCTCTCTCTCTTTGTCTTACTTCCTCTCTATTTACCACTCGACAGCCCGTTGGCATTATGATAAATACACATTTGAAGTAGGCGGCTCACGCGTCCGGGCGAATGGACTTTTAAATTACTTGGCCCTGCTGAAAGTTGAAGAAAGTTATGGCCCCGGCAGACGGGGCCGAGGTCGCTGCTGAGTGCTCGCCAGTGGCTATTGAATCAAAGCGCATTTCCGACAGCAATTTGCTCAATTTGGACAACGACGACGACGACGACGACGACGAAAAAAGTTTCAAGAGTCGTTTGCATGAAACGCCCATAAGTTGTCACCATAAACACTTAACAAGCTCCGTTTCGGTGCGGCAAACTGGCCCTAATGGCTGGACAGTGAAGTGCATTTCACTTAGACGTGCTTATGTGGGGTATATGTGTGTTAAAAATTATTCAAGAATTGTATAAATTAATAATGGACAAATTGTTATGAATATACTTTCTTGTCTTTGGAGAAAACAGTACAAAATTGTGTGAAAGTAGCCAAGTTATGTTTATTAATCATATCAGACTGCCTTCCATTTCTTCAATATATACAATTCATTTATATTTTGAGCTTAGTCAAGTGTTAAGTTTAAGTTTAATATTTGCACAAGCTGCCGAAAATCTTGTTAAAAATCTGATTAATCTGCAAAGTTAGAGAGAAAGACTCACACACACACACACACACACACACACACACACACATTCATAATTCTCTTTCCATTCTCATAAAATTCGTCCAACATTTAATTCTAAATTCAAGACACCCTTTAGTTGGGTCCTTGAGTGCTGGGTGCAAAAAAGAAAAAGCCATATAAAATATGTGGCAAGCATGCGGACAATGTGCAATCTGTGCCAGGCACATGTCACCCGCACACACGCCATGACAAAGGCGAGATGTCAGAGGCAGCAGCAGAAGCAGCAGCAACAGCAGCAGCAGCAACTGTTGTAACACCAGCAACAACAACAGCATCAATGACAACGACAGCAGCTGTGTGGGTGTGGCAATAGTAGTAGCTGAACAAGAAGAAGCACAAGAAACAGAAAAACTATAATGTCAGGCTCTAGACAAAAGGCGCTGCTGGGCGTGTCGTGTGTAGGTGTTTGGGGGGCGTGTGGGCACAAAACTTTAATGGTGTCAGTAATTGTTAACTCAAGCGACGTTTATTTCCTGCCTGCCTGCCTGCCTGCCAGACAGCTTGTTTGTGTGTGCGTCTCTTTCTCTCTCTGTGTGTGTGTGTGTGTGTGCAATGCAGGAGAAAGAAAAAAAGCATTGCATACTTTGTGGCGCTTTTATAATACAATATTGTACATCTTTGCGTGGCACTTCAACGCCGCTGTTAAGGATATAAAAACAAAAGTCAAGTGTCGCCAGGCAGCTGCCACACACGCACACACATTGTATATAAGTTAGCTGTTATAACGGCCGCAAGTATATTACGTATACGCCATGTGGCCGCTCTTGCCTTCATTTTAGTGCGCAAATTAACTGGCGCTGGCATAACATTTAATTAACACTTGACTCCCGCACACACACATATACATATATGCCCCGTCACATATTCCATTAAATTACACACATTTGTCAATTTGATGTCAGAATGTGAAACTGGCCAAAATAAAGTACAATAAAAATATAAAAAATAAAAGAGCAAAAAGGACGAATGCCTGGAATGCTTGCTGCCGGCCACAACAACAGCCACTGCCACTGCCACTGCCACTGTCACTGCCGCAGCAACAACAAAGTCGTTACAAATTTGTCTAGACGCCTTTTGTCTAGCAAGGCTGGCATGACTGGCAGCGCCAACAGACAACGGACAGAGGGCAGGACAGGACAGGACCGGACAGGATGGGCCAGGACAGGCCCGCAGCACTTGAGTGACATTATTGTCCTTATTGAATCCAATTCGGGTGACATTTTTGTCCAGCCGCCGGGCCACACAATTTGTCCGACTGCCACATAAAAATTGTTTTAAATCACTTCTTAATTTGACTTTTTCTTCCCACAATAACTGTCGCCCTCTATGCTCATTTACTGTGTCCCTCACGCCTGCAGGCCATTTGTTGTTAATAACTTATTTGCCTTATTTATAGACCTTTAATAAGCTTGATTTTGAATGTACATACAAATTTACTGGGAGCATTCTTCAAATTTTGTGTTCAACTAATAGTATTTTTTATATAAACCCACATAAGTTGTTGCCAAGTAATCTTTAATTTCTTACGCTCTTTCTGTCTTAGCAAACACTCAACAAGTCAAGTGCAAAATCAATAAAAATAATTTCAAGTCAAATTGGGCAATAGATAAAGCAAATATTTGCAATTAAAATAGACAGAGATAGGATTTTGTCTAAGCACGTTTAAGAAAATAGGGCACTGAAGAATATTTAAATGGTATGCTAAAAGAGAAATATGCATTTATAAGTATATATCACATAAACATTTATAAACTTTTTGATAAAGTCAGCTTTTACAGCAAACAAAAACCTGGAATGAATTCAAACATAATACAAACTTACTCAATGAGCAGCACAAATTAATAAACAATTAAGCCAATCACTCGCTAAAAGTTCAATAAATGAAACACAAAAGGCTGACTTAGCCTTAGAGTAAATATTTGATATAAATCCCAAATATATTTACGTCCAACCCAATTGCTGCACAGATAATTCGTCAATTGTTGTTCAGAGTTTTGTGTGCCAATCTATATATATATATGTATGCCTAATATATGATTTATAGAGAGCAGCACGGCATGCGGCAGACATCGATTTGTGCCGAAATTTTATCTGTGTCCTTCCAAGTGATTAAGCAATAAATCCATATAGAAGTTGACAATGAATAATGAACCAGCCGAAAATAAGGAAACTGTGAAAATATGCGAATGTGTAATGTGAGCAAAAGTAAAGCCATTTGCCACTCGACTTGTTTAGCAAAGTGGGGACAGCAGTGGGTGGCCAGGTGGAGGCCAGTGGAGCTGGAGCGGCTTGGACTGTCGAAAGTCATTTCTAGCTGTGGCAGCAGTGGCTTAGCACACTGACTCGTTGCGACTGGTTGTCATGTAATATTCTACTGCTGCTGCTGCTATCCTATGTCATCATCATTGGAGAGGCTGAGCACGTTTTACTGTTAAATATTTGAACAAATATTAAATGTAGTCGAAAGTCCAAGACGTGACACATTTAACGGGACAAAATCGAATTTCACAAATGACCAAAACTCTGACTTTAAGCGCATAATTTGTGCGTCAATGAACAGCGAGAAGAGCGCCACAGTAATAACACGACAACACGAACGCAATTTAAATGATATTTCAGCTTATTTTTATCAACAACATTTCATACGAAATAAATGATGCCAAAGGCACGCAGAGAGAGTGAGAGGGGGACGCAGGCCTAATGCTTGCCTCTGTCTGACTCGTGCTCATAAACGTAAAACGCTTAGCAGTTCAGACAAAACAAAAAACAATTGAAACAGTCCAGGAGTTGTTAGCTAAAAGGTACCCTGTATATGGGTATTGGAGAAGCTAACATAAAAATTTAACAGTGCAGAGTAAACATGGTATTGGTTTACATGCATATATCGATATTTATATATAGATAACGATATTGATCGATTTCAGTTTTTGGGCAAGTTATAGAATAAGTTAAAATAAGCTAGATTGAATAATTTGGAACTTTCCCTCTAATGAAGGCTTTTAACAGATATCGATATTTATCGATTCCTACATACAAAAACTAAAATAAATTTAAGGCCTGTATTGAATTAATAAGAAATAACTTTGAATTGTGATACACAAGCATCTACATGTTTTCTTGCAGTTAATTAAATCCTTGGCTCTTATGTAAAATTTTACACTAGTATTCATAGCTATTTTAGATCTAGATTATCTGCCAGATTTGGATGGATGGATTTCTATCTCCCATAAGATATACGCCTTTTGGCTCATTTTAAATTTGTACAGAGTATATAAGCACAAGTATACAGAGGCACTCACACACACACACACACACACGCAAACAGGGACAAGTAGAATCGTTTGCACGCGGGGCCATGGGCAAGGGGAAGGAAAGGGGTGGCAAAAAGCGGGCACGGCTAACAATGCCGCCAAATGAAACAACAAAAAACATGGCCATAACAATAAAAGCACAACAATAAACAGTAACAACGAGCCCAACGTGGGCAAGGATGTGCGCACTGGCAAGGACGTGGGCTCAGGAACAGGAGCCATAGTTACGGAGACGTAGAAAGAGACAGCGGCAGAGACAGAGACAGAGACAGAGGCAGAGATCCTCATGGCCGTGCGCCTGCCAAGTGTACCAGATTAACGAAATGTTTGTTAAATGGCCCACGCTTCTTTTTTTGTTGCTGTTGTTGTCGTTGTCGTTGGTGGGCAGGCGGTTAAGTGTGGCAAGTGGGCGTGGCGCATAATTTGACAGAAAATGGCGCCACATTCCAAAAACGCAACATAGACAAGACCCGCGCTAATAAGCCAGTGCCTAGCGCTTCCGTTTAGCCTAGGTCTTTAAAGAGCCCCAGCTCTGTCCTAGGCAAAGTCTTAAGACGAACCATTGGAGCAGCTTAGGCAGACATTTTAATTAATTAAAAATATAATAATAGCCAAAAATTATGCACAAAGAAGTCATGTATATATGTATGTATATATTTGCCATTTTCATTTTAATTTGCATTTTCATTTGGCTAATGCTTGTAAAAGCAGCTTATTGGATATACTATAAGTAAAATGTATTTCCTCGGAATAACAATGCTGGCCATTTGCCTAGAGACATGAATATTTAAGTGCGGTGTATATCAAAATCTTAAAGCTAAAAAATTTATAATATTTTCAATTAAAATGTTTGCTGTTTTATGTTTCTTGGAAATGAAAATTACTTATATTAAACTATAAATGTGAAAATAATATATATATATATTTTTTTACATATTTTAAATCTGGAAATCTCATCTTGGTTTTTAATGCTCTTTTTTTGCAATGCATTCTAGACAATTTGAAATAAATACAAACTATCTTAATATGTATATAATTTGTTCTTGGCCAAATTAATTTTATTATTAAATCGTATTAAAGAATATTAAAAATGTCTTAATTTATGTAAACTGTAGTACGAAATCTTAAAGCAATCCTGTTTTTAATTTTATTCTACAATTTTCCTCTGCCACTCTATTAACGTATCCTCAGCTGTGGTTACAATCCACATCTTTTTTCATATTTGCGCCTCACTACACATGAATGATTTCTTTGTGGAAAGTGCAAAACTCAAAGCCCAGCTCAATACGTTGTGGCAAATACGCACAATAACAATACAAACATTGTTACATACACGTATATAAATGTATAATACGCTTTCATATGTATTTGTGTGTGTGTGTAATTTCAATTGATTTGCCGTCAATTTCATTTCTGCCCTGTGCTAAAAGGCAAAAATGGCCCGTGGCAAAAAAAAAAGGAAGACATACACACACACATACACAGGGCAGCAGCTACATGACGCTAACATTGATGAATTATTGTTCCGCTGAAGTCCTCTCCATACACATACACACAGACAATACGTACAAATGAACACACGCACAGACACACATTACGCATACGCAGCGTGGGCCACGTCAAGTTGCGGCCGCCTGTCAGCAGCCGCTCCCGTTCTCTATGCCTTTGCCATCGAATTTGGCCCGCTGTCTAACCGCAATCATTCATCATCCAGTAATAACAACAACAACAACAACAACAAAGACAACAACATGTTGCTTTGCTGCGGTTAGCCTGGCTAACCATTTTCCGCTCATTTTGCCTACCCACATCGCCTTGACATCGATATGGTGTTGATATACACTCTCAATGCGCCGACATCGTTAATGTTAATGTTAATGTTATTCTATCTATTGCCTCGGCTGCCTATCTCGGTTTGCTGTCTTACCTTCCTTCGCAATTATAAGTTTACGTATCCTAAATCCCCAAGGATCTCGGGTAATCTTTCAGCTCTCTGTCTGTGGCACACCTACGTATATATGTACATATATGTATTTCTATTTATATACGTCTGCTTTTAAAGACATTGTTCAATGGCAGCTTCAACTTTTTCAAAATGCACAAAAGTAGCAATGAAACGGGTTTGGATTTGGTGCAAATTCTTTGATAACTTTTATAATCTGTGTGCAAACCAAGCCACATCGAGTGTAAGGAGTTTTCATTGTACTTACGTAGTATAAATACTTACGGATGAGGAGTTTAAAATATCGATAGACTGATAATATTGAGAGTGTCAATAAATGTCCGAAGGGAATTTAAATTTAAATTTGAAAACTAAAAACAATCGATATCCATAAATCGATAGGCGACTAAGAAATGCAAATCACGAATTTTTTGATGAAATTTGCAGATTTTCTCAAAGTATACCGCTACAAGCAGATAATTTGCATTGTTAAAGCCATAAACATGTGAGATCAATTACTTTTGCAACTTTTCAAAGTTCACAAACAATTTATTTAATGTGACTGCCAAATGGTTGACTTTACAAATTGTTGCCATTGAGCTTAAGCTAAACAGACGTTAAAAAGCAGCCAAACAGTCGGAAAAATGAATGAGAATAAAAATGCTGAAGCTGAAAAGTCATTAAAAATCACTTGAAAGTGCTTAGACTGCAATTTCACTTCACGTTTGCGTCTCATTATGCTGCACGGCGCAAAGGGAACACGAATTATGGCCAATGCATAATGGCCATTAAAAACTTTTTTTGTCTGCCCAAGCAATCTAAAAAATTGGAAAGAAACAAAATGGAAACAAGCTGCAAAAAGCGTGGTGCACAAAATCAAAAAGAATGAAAGAAAATGAGAAAGAGAAAAAGAAAAAAACTCACCCACACGCATACACAAAAAGGAACGAAGAATACTGAGCCAAGGTAAAGGAGCGGCACATTAGACCAAAACTTTTACAATAATACATTTGGAAGCGACTGATGGCCAGTGCGTCCTTGGACAGGATAAATATAGAAGAAGAGAGATGTATGCGCCACACGCACACACACACAAAGTGGAATAACTACATAAAACAAAAACCAAAAAAATGAAGGAAGAGAAACGAAAAAACGACAACTCGGATAGAAAATTCAGCAGAGCGCAGCTCCGCAACTGCGCGGCTGTCAATACAAAAACGAACAATTAGATGGGCAGCAAGTGGACAGGGTATATGTATGTATGTTTGGTGGCGTCGGAGCACAGGGTGTACGGGGTGAGCCTGCCTGCCTGCCAATGACAATGAGCCAGCGGGCAGCGCAGGACAAACAACAGGCAACAGGCGATTCGTCCTTCTGAATTATTGAGCGTACAACTTGTTGAAAATCCAAGGATGTAATGGAGCCACACACACACACACACACACACTCCTCAATATATAAATGTAACTTTAATTTACTCATATCAACAGAAGATTGAAATATTTACCAAGTTATTTCCCAAAGGGAATTTCTGCATAGCGCGTGAAAAGTGCTGAGAAGAAATGTGAAATGAAAGCGCTAAAAAAACAATTAAAAACTTTGCGAGAGCTTGTGAAGAATGCGCCAAGAAATGTGGATGGGCTTACAGCATTTTAATTGCAGTGGGAGTGGAATGAAGCCATCAGTCGTGACTAGCTTGAAAATGTTGCAAAGCATCCTCACAATTTATTTATTGAAGCGCCTGGAGTATTTTCGAGGGCCTGGGACCATTTTAAATATAAGCAATTAGGCAGTTTAAAACAATTTGGCCAATTTCAATAAATATTTTCCAACATTATATTTTTGAATTTAAACGCTGCTCGTTTATAATCGATAAATGCTTATCATGTTCGCCTATCTGGCAACTCTTCAAACTTAAATAAGAACTTTAACCGCCATTTGAAATGTTTTTAACATTCTGGAGTTTTATCTCTTTGCATTCCAGACAATGTTTCAATAGAGATGGCCAAACTTTCACGACGCGCTCCGTCGTCTGCAGCAACGCCATCAACAGCAACAGCAACAGCATCAACAACAACAACAACAACAACAACTAGCACGGCAACTCCTCCAGCAGCACGAGCAACTGCTAGTCATGCTCGAGGCTCCGCTCAAGCAGAACCACTGCAACGCATCACCCGTGCATCTAACCCAAAGAGCCCCCAAGTGGCCACCCTCGTTGATCCCGATGCCAATGGCATTCTGCATGAGCCGTCGTCTGCATCACCGGCACCGCCGGCGTACCCCAATCACAACAGCAACACTGCCGCCGCTGCCACTTCTCCCGCACCTGTATATGCACACGCACCCAATTCCGTCACGGCCACGCCCTATATGCCACTGTTGCCGCCCGGCGAGCTCAATCTGACCGAAGCGGAAACTGCAGCCGAACGTGCACGCATCCGTGCAGAATTCTTTGCGACGTATGACGTGATGACAGGTGTACGCATCGCCGCCACGCTGGGCGGCTTCTTTGGCCTGATGGTGTTCCTCATCGTGTGGAAAAGCCGCAGCAGCAGCAACGAAACACTCAAGGTGCTCAAGGATCCCAAAATGGCGGCGGTGGCCGCTGTTTGCATGCAGGAGGAGGAGGAGCGTGAATTGCAGGAGGCCATTGTAGCGACGGGCATGTCCATCTATCCGGATGAGTACGATGCACTGGTCTATCGACGTCAGCGCATGCTCTCCCTGGGCAATGTGAGCGCTCCGCCGCTACTCAATCGCGGCTATCGCTGCGCATCTGTAGGCAAGTCAAGAGAACAAGGAAACGCTTTTCCCTATCTTGAGCTAATCTCCTAACTTTTGCTCTTGCAGGTGGCGTTGGCGTGCCTGGGCCGGTGGGATATAATTATTTATTGGAGCCGCCACGCCGTTTTTCCTACTCGGCCATGTCCGCTGGAGGTGGAGGTGCTCCCCATGGCTCGCACGGGAGACGAAAAAGCGGTTCCGAGTCCTCGCGCATCTTCAGCAATTATCCCATGGGCGGCAGCTTTGGCACTGACGATTACTTTATAGAAACGGAGGACGAACTGGAAAACGATGAGTATATGCAGCGTGGTGCGCAGGACGAACCGGAGCAGCTGCACCAGCGCACAGATTCCACACGCAGCAAACAGGGGTTTCTGTCCGTGCCGATGGCGGTGAGTGGGAGACGCCCTAGACTTTCATCTCTGAACCTTAACTCTGTTTCTCCACAGGGCCACGACTCGCGTCGCAGTAGCGCGATGACCTGCTGCAGCACGGATAGCTCCTACCTGGAACGTCGCACTTCCGCCTATACGCTGGGCATGAGCAATCTGCCACCGACGCTGCAGCGTAAGTTGTCGACGGCATCGCGCACATCGAGCATTGAGAACTGGGACTATTATTATCCGGACATACAGGTGATACAGCCGACGCCAAAGGCCTCGCCGTGTCCATCCGAGCGTAGCGTACATGAGCCCACGGTGAAGAGCTCGACAGTTGGCCTAGGCGCGCCCAATATTAAGCGCAAGCACAGCATCGTTTCGTATGATCCGGAGAGCGCACAGGCCGGACGCAAGCAGCAGATACACTCAATCAGCGCGGACACCGTGGATGTGTATCCCTACAATCAAAGCGCACTCACGGAAGCCATCGATTTGGGACTGCCTCTGGCCAAGCCACTGCAATCAGCACCGCCCACCAGCCATCACCAGCAGGCCTTTCATTTCTGCGACTCGCCGTCGGAGGAGCTGCGTCTGGGCGTACGTCGCAAACTGACGCTGGTCGAGCTGCAGCGGAATGTGGAGAGCAACAACAACAGCTATCCCTACACAGCGAATGCAGCTGTGCCGGCCCCGGCAACGGCCACCTCCAGCAGCATCAGCGTGGACAGCACACCCGTTAGCTTGGACCGGTTGAATGGCACCGCCAGCGGCAGCGCCAGCCTGGGCACCATTTCGGCCAAGGTGCTGCAAAACGCGCAGGTGACCGATGGCAAGAGGGCGCCGCTTGCTTCATTAAGTTCCTTTAAGATCTCCTCGCTGGAATGCCCAGACTCGGAGCTGCGCTCATTGGACGAGGACTCCGTGTTCGGGCTGGAGGAGAGCGCCGCCGACACAGACGACGACATGCAGCAGCTGAGCAGCGACAGTGAGGAGCAGAATCTGGCACTGGCCGCTGGGCAGACGGCCCAACCGCTCAATCCCCTTCCACAGCCGGCCGTGGTGCTGCCCATCAAGCGATTAAGTCTGAGCGGTATGCCCGCGATGGGTGGCGCACGGCCAAGGCGTCCACTTTTACAGCGTCATCGCACCATTGGCGCTTCCTATAGCGATCGTGGTGCTCTGGGTGTGCACGTGCAGCCTGTGCCGCCGCCGCTTGAAACGCATTTCGGGCCTGTGGTCTGCAGTCCGCCGCAGCGACGGGCGCAGCTGCTGCAGCAGCACAGCGATCCGCAGACGACAACGACAACAACAACGACAACCACCACAACAACCGAGGAGGACACATGCTCCACGCTCAACACCGAGCTGGGCATGCTGGAAGTTGGGGCTGCAGCGGGCACGAGTCCCTCTAGCGGAGCTGGTGGTGGTGAATCGGCGACCCAAACGCAGTACAGCAGTCTCAATACAGTCATCAGTGTGGGTCACTCCAGTCCAAGTCCACAGATGGACAATAATTACGTGTGTTCCACAAATGCTGCCGCTGGCCAGGCTCAGGCGCAAGCGCAGGCAGCGGGAGCAGCAACAGTTCCACAGCATCTAGCACAACTGCCATCCAACAGTAGACTGGGCCACGATCCGTGCGCCTCTTCCATATCGGACTCAGTGATAGCCACCAGGCCGCAAACCATATGCATGCCCGCCTCCTTGAAGGAGCTCATCCTGCGCGGCGGAGGCGCCAGCAAAAGTGCCCACAATTTGAATCAGCACAGCAGCGAGACGACAGCGACGCCAGCTGTTATGCTAGAGCTGCCACTCATCAGGCTGCCGAACGACGAGGACGAGGATGACGACGACGATGACAATGATGTCGAGGACTTGGAGCACAATGATGGGCTGAGTGTGGAGGAGCGGGACCCCAGCCTGCCCGGCACAACGAGAAAATGGTCAAAGGAGACGCTGTTCTAGCCCAGTTTGTGGCCGCTGCTGCAATGCATGCAGTTCCCAACAAGAGCTTAACAACTGACTTTTAGGGTAGTCAGCCCGCTAGCTAGCAGGGCTGCCACCCCTTCAATTTGCTAGCCAAGCGGACTACGTAACGTATTTTGTTTGCATAGAAAAAAGAAAAAAGAGAGCTATAGCAAAATGAAATTCAAAATTAGAGAAAATTAAAGAATAAAAATAAAAAATTAAGAATTAAAAGCAAAAGAGCAACAACGTATTCGTACTTAGAGACTGTTGTCTATTATTGTTAATAGAACTCTAAAAGTTAAGTAGTGATACTCGGATTTATTTTTCACACTATCTATAACAAGATCCATCTATATATAGCGAACGTTTATACATATACACGTATATATATACTATTTCTATATAGTACTCGTAGTTTGCCAGCAGCCAGTATTCCTCACTTTATTTCTAAAATGGAAACCAAAATCATTATTCTACTAGTGTCTTAAACAGCAGCCAGCAAAAATACAATTACAAAGGAATCATAATAATATTAATAAATACTTGAAGTATTGTAAATTAGAATTTTATATAGATCGTGCACAGAGAAGAACTTTGCAAACTTTAAAAACAAACTGATGTACACTGACAGAAACAAGCCTAAACAATATATATATATATTCATATATATAGAATAAATATAGATGAGAACTTAAAGACCTCGGTAAGCGTTAGTCGAACTATAGCTGTTGCCTACTTTTCAAATGTGTTTTGTTTGTATCTACGACGCTGACTCTCCTAGCATTTCCCCAAACTTTTTCTGGTGACTAATTCGAAAACAAATTGTTGAAACAAAACTTAATATTATCAAAAAGAAAAACAAAAATTAGTTGTTGTCAAAAGCGAATATAAGCAAAAAGAAAATATAGTGTTACTTAAACATACAAAATATGTTTAACTAGTATGAACAATTTCCTAACTCATCCCACCTACGCATCTCTATTTTTCTATGAAAATGCATTTGCTCCACAAGTGAGAACAAGTTATAGCAAAATAATTTGTATTTTTCAAAGCTAACGGAAAAATACAAAGTTGAAATCAAAATACAGAAATAATTATAAACAATATATATACATATACATATATGTATACATACATGTGTAGTAATGAGATATATACTAGAGCTGCATTTGGGTGGAGGTATTCAACGAAAAAAACCTATTTAGAGACTTTCTCACATGCCTGAGCCTAATTTGTACCTATATCCTATTGCATAAGTGTGTAAATCAAGCCCTATCTAAAGCAGATATTTTTGAATACTAATAAGTATTTTGTACGAACTCAAACAGGCGCCTAGGAAATGGAAATATATCAAAAAAGTAAATCAACCATATATATGTATATAAATATATATATATATTGACTTACATATACATATTTAATTGTTGGTTATATGCTGAAGTACGGAATAAATTAACAAAAAAAAAAAAAAACAAGTCAATGAAAATTCAAGAAACGATCGTAGCGTTAAATTTGTTTCAAATAAGCAAATTAAAATATATATTAATACTTAGCTAAAAGAAAATGTAAGGAAAATTAATAAGCATAACTATGATGAATAAGTAAAAGAAAATAATAATAATAATATATAACTAAAGAGTAGCAGAACCAATTGTTAAATTAAGCTTATTAAAACATAAGATCCAAAAAATATAAAAACAAAAACCGAGCTGTTGTATTAAATGAACAATAATAAATGGGTAAATCCAAAAAATGTATTGGAAAATGGTTCAGCAAATTTATAAAAAAACAAAAAATAAGAAAACTCTAGAAAATACAATTTACAATTTACAAATTTTATTTGTAGTTTTCTATATCTCTGAAACAGCTTTCTTTGCTTTTATACTTTTGTACTAATACAAATTTCTTATAAGTATTCCAAACTTCTGATTTCCATGAATCGTGTACCTTTAGCTACGTTTCAATTACAATTGGTAAAAAACAAAAATAAATAATAAAAGGTGACTTAAGGCATGACAAAAAGCAATCGAAAAATTATACTATTAAATACAGTTATGAAGCCAAAGAGCTATTTAAACAAAACTTAGTTAAATGTTATAAATATAAAACAAAAGAAAACAGAAAATTGATGTAAATGTTAGCGATATTATTGAGAAATGTGACAAAAACAAAAAACTAAAAAAAAAGCGAAAAAAAGAAATAAACCAAAAGAAAAATATACACAAAAAGTTGCCAAAGACAAACTTGTTTCATTTCGTAGCTGTACAGAGTAGACTTATTTATTTATTATCATTAATAAATCCAAAGCTTAGTATCTATATTTGGTGGAGTAATCTTTGGGTGACACCACCAGACCACGTCCTTTGCGTGCACCACGATACACCGTCTCCACAATGTCAATCATTTCCTGTTTATCCTCCAGCGGCCAATTGATCTTATTGTTATTACCAGTGCCCAAATCAATCATAATGTGTTTATTGCGAAAGAAGAACATGACTGTGCAGGGATCGTACAACTCGTACATTTTATTGAAGTCGGGCACCTCTGTTATATCCACCAGATAGATGACGGCAAAGTTTTTCACCTTCTCGGCGATGCTGTACATTACCTCGTCCATTTTCATGCATGCCGGGTCCCAATCGTGTCCAAAACGTATCACCTAAATAGTTGCAAGGTGTTAATCGATCCAATTCGAGACTTCGCTGGGCAAGAGCGGCGAAAGTAGCTTTACTTACAACAACTCGATCTTCCTCTGAGAGTATGGCCTGGTCCACTTGCCAGCCATTGTGTAAATGCGGCAGCATATACGACATTTTGGCGAATTGTTATAATTTATATTATTTGCAAAGAAAACTAAACGTAAACAAATCACAAGCCAATGTAGACAAATAAGTGTGGCCATGCGGTGCTAATTATTAATCGAAATTGCTATCGATACCTTTTATTGCCTGGAATATTTTTTGTGCTGCCAACTTAGCTGCGCGCCAAAAGCTGAAAATTCAAATGCGAGGAAAACGAGAAATTTACAATAAATAGGTGTTTTATTAGCCGTAACTATTTGTAGCGTCCTTATCAGTTCAAATATTTTTGCCTAAAATTATCTATCTGCTCCAGCACTCTAACCGTCATCTCGTTAATGTACTCATCTCGACTCTGCTCTGAGTAATCGGGCAAACTACGCCGCGAGACGTAGTGATTTGGCAAGTTGACCTTGTGGCGGCCGATAGACTTGATGATCAGCCACAAAATGTAGCAACTGAACCACACTGTGAAGTACAGTGGAATGTACCAAAGTTTGCGACCAATATAGAAATAACTGTATTTCTTGACACGCGGCTCTGGCGGCGGTGGTGGAGGTGGTGGTGGTTCAGTTGGTGGTGGTGGTGGTGGCGGCGGAGGTGGCGGTGGTGGTGGTGGCTCCACATGATGATGATGATGCGGATGATGATCGTAAATGACCTCTGGATACGAAACATCCGGGTACGAGGGATAAACTTCTGGGTAGTGATCGTGATGATGATCATGGAAATGAGGAGGAGGAGCATGCTCCACATAGTCGTGACCGTGATCGTGCTCAGGAAAATGATCGGGAATGTGCTCAGGTATATGATCGTGCTCGTGATCGTGCTCGTGATCGTGACCATGATCATGGTCGTGGTCTGCTGGCTTTGGTGCCGCGGATTCCGGATGCGACTCTAGCCAGCCAGGCGGTGGTGTAGCATATTCCATATTGGGATCATATTTATTGTCGTCACTGGGACGAGTACCGTCAGTATGCAAAGGTGGTAGAGCCATATCATCGCCGCCACCGCCTGTATCTCCATCGCTATCGGAGCCACCCGCATCTGCGGGTGCTGCATCCGCGCCCGCATCCTTTCCAGCTTGATTGTTAGCCGGCGGTATCATGTCCTGAGCACTGGCAGGCAGCACGCCAATCACATTATCATTCCCCGGATCGTCGTCTGGCATAGCAGCTGGGGCAGCACTCGCTGTGCTAGCAGCGGGCACCTTGTCGCCATTAGCAGGCTTTGGATAGGAATAGCCGGAGGAGCCCATTACTGGGCCAGGATACACATAGCCTGCATTGCTCAAGTCGTTGCCCGATGCTGGAGGCAAATAGCTGGTAACTGCATCCGATGGCTGCGCCGCCTTCGGATCATCTGAGGGCGAGGGATATTTGTTGTTCAGCGGTGGAAAGGAGTACGTATCCTTGCCGGACACGTACGAGGGCACCACATTCGAGCCAGCTGCCAATTTGCCTGGCTGTTGACTGTGAGCCTTGAATATGTTCGCGGCAACATTCTGGCCAGGCGCATAGCGATCTATTTGGCCTGCAATAATTAAATGAGTCAACATATGTGCTGGATTTCCGCTCATGCAATTAATACCCACCACGTTTATAGCCACCCTTGGGCGCCTTTGGACGACTGCCCATCGAATAGATGTGATTCTGTGAAGGACGCGGCTTGGCACTGAATTGCTGAGGTCGTCCCTTCATCAGCGGCGTTATTAGCTGCCCGAAAGGATATGCAGGACGATAGTCCACGGCACGTCCCGTTGAAGCTGCCTCAATCAAACCCTCCGCCGGTGCCTCGCTGGATTCGGTCGGCAGCTCCGTTGTGCTCACACTGACAGGCGTCACAAACACAGCTGGAGGCTGCTCCACAGACGCTGTCGACTCCACAGACGCAGCCGACTCTTTAGCTGGCTCCGGCTGATGGTTGTAGGGTATGGGCAGGGGCATTCCCGGTGTCGTGGACACCACATTCTCGCTCGAATTGAAGCTGCGAAAAGTGACGTGGTTTATGTTTAATCCTTAGGCACGCAATTGTTAAACTCACGTTTTCGGATATATCAAGTCCGTATTTAGCGCTTTAAATATTCGCGGTCCCTGATCCGTAGCAGCTCCACTGCCACTGACCAGCACCTGAGAATAGGCCTCGATCTGAGCGGGCAACAAGGTGAAGCCGAGCAGCAGGCCAATGACCAAAAGCAGCGCACATTTTGCGCCGACTCCTGGCATTATATATTGTTCGATTTTATGTTAACACAGGACACTTTTATATATTTGATATCGCACACACTGCTCCTTCTTTATATACCGAGCTTCTACGCACTCGTCATGTCCGCTTGAGCTCCGTCAACCGTGTGCAATGCACTGCGCGATATTCTCGAATCCACTGAACTGCGCTGCGCGGATTCGGTTTTATTTAATGTCTCTGAGCGATCTGGTATTTGATTTCGTTTTTTCATGACCCACTTAAGGTGCTACTAGAAGTGCTCTATATGCACGATATATATCCAACGAGATACATATACATA
>NW_022045915.1:270940-285638 GCF_001654015.2 Drosophila navojoa
TATATTCGTGGTTATCATAGACCATGCTGCATGGACAGCACTTTCATTTCGACGCTGAGGTGCTAATTGATTCTTACTCCACATATGACTCTGCATCTGCCGTTATGTTCTTTAGCGGCTTATCCAAAATATGGAAAGACTTGAAAACAAAGTCTGGCAGTCTAACTTAACTGGAGTCTGTTCAAGCTGCGGCTATGGCTGTGGCGTGTGTCTGCAATTTTGCAACCAATTAGAAAGCTATTTATTAACAGCAATTTAATTATGAACTTGTGCTTCGAAAATAAAGAGCAAGTATTTACTATATAAGTTCAATCCGGTTTTATATAGCAGTTACAAGTAGTTTATAAGTTTCGACTTTTTTCCTCACTTTGTTAAGTTTAAAAATATTACAATTTTTTATTACAACATTTTAAGCTATATCTAGACAATACATCAATTAGCTATTTCCCGGTACATAAAACAAATTTTAATTAAACTATTCTATATTAGCTCTAGCGTCTAATAAATATAGAGGAAATACAAAATTATCTCTAGATAATTTAATATAATTATTTACACATATAACGATATTTATTTATTTAAAAAAATTTTTGTTTGTAACAGAATTATATTACATTTTTAGATATCACTTTAAAAAATGTACACATATATATTTTCGATTATAATGCATAGTAATAATACTAACCCAAAATATCCAATATTTCTAATAAAAGTCGTGTACTTAGTAAAACCAAAAAGAAGGTGCTAATCAATATGAATACCACTTGCCTCAATTCATAATAGACCAACGCTTAAGGGGCCTCAGATCAAAACTCTAAAACCCAAATTAAAACATATGTAGATTGAAATAAAGCCATGGCGCATATGTCAACCAGAGCCTACGGATGTGGGTCAATACATCGTTCCAGCTAGGGCGTGCCAGAGGCGATTAACACCCAGTCAGGCGTGCAATACGATTGTTGATTCAGTTCATTCTCAGATCGAAAGAAAAATGTGGTCCATAGTATATGTGAAAAGGGGAACAGGAACGGGAACTGAACAAGTTCTACAAATTTTTCTTTTCTTAAGCAAAACTTTTACTTATTTACACACACGCATATACATACAAGTTGTCTTTTGTTTTTTATTTACCAGAAATGTTCGTATATTCCATATAATAATTGCAAGTCTTTCAAATGTTAGTACATAAGTTTTGTTTGTCAGTGAAACAAGGAACAATAAAATCGAACGTTTTAAAAACTAACATAAAAGAGTCACGAAATGTTAAACAATAATACTTAAATTATAAAATGATAATTCACATGTCGAACATAATATTATATTAAAAGCAAACGTCTGCGGTAATGGGATAAAGAAGTATTTATGTACAGATGCTTGGCACATCCTACTCCAAGCTGGCGTTTAAAATGGCGAATTCATGCCCAGCTTGGTGCCAAAATCAAGACGCGCCCGACGCTGATAGCGCGCATTAACTCTGCAAAGGAAAAAGGATTGTTTAGCATTAGAATTAATACATCTATGAATATTTAGTTGGACTCACTTGTTCTCCTGCAACTTGGCCATTTCGCTGACAATGAGACTCAGCAAGCTGCTGCCAAAGAGCACGAGCAGCGGTATCCACAGCTGTGCCAAAAGCCCCTCCAGCGTCTCATCCAGCAGCATTTGCAGCCCACAGATTAGACCGTGCAGCAGCAGCACCGCCAAGCAGGTGAATGCCCAAATGTGATTCCTCAATGGACTGCGCTGCCAGAGCGCATGATCACGATGCACAAACGACAGAGAGACGAGAACTGGAAGGAGAGGGCATTGATTAAACAGCTTGTATGTTAACAAAAAGCAATGACTAAAACTGGTTCTACATAATATGACAATGTTTATCTAATCTATAAAAATATAAATACTGCGGTCGTACGAGCTTATCTTTATGTTTAATATATATATGTGATTTAGATAAACCGAAACAATTATAAGCCGAAATTCGGCTTATCATAAGAAGGCTAGCATATAGATAATATTTGTCATTTAGTATTAATATGACGTTACATTTATAGATATTGATACAAGGTCACGCTGAACTTGAGTAGAAGTAAATTAAAGTCTCTATATGTTAAGTTTTATAAGTAATTCTGAGCTCTTTCGGCAAACTAACTAAATATGGTCGCAGTCTATCTAATGCATGGCTTAAATTTAATTACCAAAATGCAGGAGAACCGCAAACAAAGCACAACTGCGCGCTATATAGAGACATTGATAAAATTCCACCTCAAGCTCAAAATCCTCCACCTCGTCGGAGCCAGCCTCTTCCTCGCGATTGGCCAACGTTTGCGTCATGCACATCCAATAGCCAATGAGCTGCAAGAAAGTAGCTTTAATGCGGGACAATTGATAAAGTTAAGCGCTGCACACACCACGGCAACAACGGGTACTAGGAATTTACAGCCGTAGCACCACATGACGAAGGCAAAGGCACGCGAATCATACTCGGTTTGCTTCTTGCTGGTGGCACGATTCATAATCTTGGGATCGAGATCGATATGCGCCAGCGAGATGGCAATCAATGGCACCGGCACACACATCAAATAGATGCCCAGCAGCGGGGTGAGCAGCGGCGGCAGTGAGAGGCACGCGCACAGCACATTCAATATCGATATGGAGCCGGCACAGCAGGCCCAGAACTGTATGCAATTCCACAAGCCCAGCGAGAAGCGGCGTGACAGCTCAATTATGGCCACCAGCGAAAGCGGGTCGTCGCGACAAATGGCTATCGAGCAGGGCAGAGAGTTGAGCAACCGGCTCAAATAGATGGGCGAGACGGTGTGCGGAGGTGATTGCATGGCGCGTGCTCCGCTGCCGCACTCGAGCAGCTGCTCGCTGACAAATGGCTCATCTTTGGCATCTTTGCCCTGGCACTGGCGTTGCCAGTGCAGCTTATTGTTCTGTATATTAGCCTCCGTATAGGCATCCACATCCTGACAGACCTGCGGGTAGAGGGGCTCCACAGCAATGCTGCAGTCGGCCTGCAAAAAGATGTTCGCATTGTCGTTGCTCGCCGAGCTGCCCAGGCAGACGACAATCTCGCCATACGACTGCATGATATCCAACATTTGACGCGTAGCCTCCGCCGAGCAGTCCGTGAATAGCGACACCTGCAGCGGCACATTATCCACCTGCTCCAGATGTGGGCGAATGTTCTCTATTCCTCTCGGCAGCTTCGCACGATTCGACATGTCGAAGTTGATGGGCGCACTCTGATCGGTGCTCTCCGTGAGGGTGCTCAGCGAGCGGCAGTTCTCATCCATAGCCGAGTCGAGGGAATGTCGCTGCTTATGCCGCTCGGGATCGGGCTCTTCGTCGACTGTTAGCTCCGCATTCTCATCATTATCTTTGCCTGCATCTTGGCCATCTGCTGCATCTGAGGTTTCGGCTGGGGCGTTGCACTCATCGGAATTCGATATGGCGCCGGGCGCCGAGCAGCTTAACGTTTTCGATGACTCCAAATTGTTGGGCGGTTCGAGCAAGTAGCTCAGCTTAGGTCCATCCGGCGGATCACCTATAATATCAGTAGTCTGTTTAGCGATTGGCGTGCCTGTGGCATCCCCATCGGGTGGCTGAATGTGCATGACGTGGTCACTGGGTAAATGATTGGCAACAGTATCTGTGATGGTGCTGGTGGTTTTGGTATTGGTGTTGTTGGTGGTTGTTGTATTGGTCTCATTGATTATTTTACCCGCATGCTTTGACGACTTGCTCGGATTGTCCGAATCCTTGACTTTGCTAGCCGTTGGCTTCTCTCGATCCGGCTCTGGTTCGCTGAGCAACGAGATGTGACAATTCCAGCCGGACTCGAGGCCCATCTTCTCGGAGAAGACGCGCGATCGCAGCTCATTCTCCTTGCTGAAGTGCACGAAGCGTATGCAGGCTCGCTCCAGTCGCTCCACCAGATGCACAATATCATTCTGGGCCTGATACTGCATGGTGACCATGCCAATGAACACCTGATGGCACTGCATCTCAAAGCAGCCCTCCACATCATTGCAATCCTCATCCTTGCTCTCCGAGAACAGCAGCGAGTCCGTGCTAATGCTGTGGCTCAGCTTCACATGGTGGCCGCCCTCGAAGTCGCAATGCGACTTGTCCACATGCTGCATGCGCAGCTTCGACTCCGGCGGCAACTCCAGATATGCAATCTGTCCATTGCTGTGCAGCGGCCCGCTCAACGCTCCATGGATGCCATGACGCAAGGGTCGATAGGCGAACGCTGTGCAGTACGAGGTCAGAGCGCTGCGCTGATAAAAGTCCAATGCGCGCTTTCGATCCTGTGGCGAGAGCGGACGTAAATCCTTGCCATCCCAGAAATCATCGCAGCAGTCTAATATAATGTCCGCCGTGCCCTGCGTGAACAGCGAGAGATAGCCGCCTGGATTCTCACGCATAACCACCGACAAGGAATGAGGAAAAGGTACCTTTACCTTGCTCGAAAGCTGCAGCTGGCGAGCAAATCGAATGTCCCGACGCACAACATCCGGTTGCTGTGAAAGAAGCGGTAGTTGTATAAGTCAGAGATAGAATGGGTTGGTCTCTCTCTCTCTCTCTCTCTGACTTACCAAATGCCTATAGCTGGCCAATTGACCCTCCAGTGCAAAACGATCCGTTGCATGATCAGTGAAGCCAATCTGTTTGGCTAGCTCGCACAGACAGCGTCTGGTTCGACAAATCGTGCACCATGTATAAACATATATATAGAAAACCGATTAGAACTGGCACCAACTGCTGGACGTGCGAAGGTAGATGGCTGATGGCTGAGTGGGTGCGTGTGTGAGAGCATGCGAGGCATTCAAGCGTAGTCAGTATATATATGTATATATACGATTTGTATATGCATATACACTAGATGGGGGACATTTGGGAGGGTGGTTGTTTGGATGGGGGCCGACTGTATTTGAGGCATTCTTGGCAACATCATAATTTTTGTTACTTAAAATAGCATGCCAATTAACATTAAACGAATGTATGTAGTGCTACGGATGGGATGGACGAAAAGTGCGTTCCATTGACAAACAACATAAAACAAACAATGAGAAACAAACAAAACAAACATACAAAAATAAAACCTAAATATATATGTATATCTATGCATATATACAAAAATATAAGTATACATATATGTACATAATGAAAAGTAAAGAGATCATGTAATTTGTTATGTTTTTGCTGAATTTTTTAGGATTAATGTACATAAATGAAAAAAATATAAAATTTGCCTCAAAGTGAGCCAATCGAAATTAAGCTAATAAATCATTTGCATATCTAAAATACTTAATGGATTTCTCGATTGTTTGTTTAACTGAAAGTCAAAAATGATTAAGTTGATTTAAGAATAGTATAACTTTACCAATTGCATGTTTTGTTTACATATCGATATACTGTACTATATCTTTTTGGGGAGTTTATCAATCCAATTTGAAGTGTCGGGTGTTTTGCAATCAAAACAAAAATCAAAAATTATATCGTTGCCCCACAATAAACGTGGGCAACACACATTTGGCGCATATACGCGATGCATATTTGCTTTATAGACATAATAAAATAAAACTAAAACAATACAAGACCAAATTCGGCAAATATATATGTATATAGATATTAAATTATCTTCATAATAAAAGAATTGGTTCATTTTTGGTTAAAGCAACAATGATAGCAACGATTATGGCAATGAACTACGTACCCATGCAATAGGCTTTTCATACTGGACTCAAACATCGCATACCGATTCGTGACGGGCACCAGATCTTTGTCGAGCATGGCCACGGCGCTGACATGGCCACAGAACTGCGCGTAGTGCTCGTGGGTTAACGGCGAACAGGTGTTTAGTAGAATGGCCAGACCTGATAGGAAGAGATTCGATTGAACAAACATTAATACAAATATTCTTCTGACTCACCCAAGGGCTTCAGTGATTTGATATGCGCCTTCCACTCATGATCGTCGAATTCCAGGCGGAAGGGGCAATGCTGATCGTGAGTGAGATCGAGTACTTCTGCCACGACGCCTCGCTCCTTATTCTCCGGATCGTCGACATTGTCGCTTTCCGTGGACATAGACAGCTGGCTGCCGTCATCCTGCGGCTCCTCTTCGGTGTTGTGCAGAAAGAAAACCTTTTCGGCAGTGGGATTGGGCCACGAGAGGATGCCTTTCTTGTCCACACAGCAGAGGGCAGATATGGAGCCCAGCACCTGCACCAGATTGGCCGAGCGCGGCAACAGTTCGCTGTCACCCTGCCACAGCTGCATCCAGATGCGCAACACATTGGAGCGTAGCAACGAGATGCTGTCGTAGTCATAGCCTGGTGAATCTATATCTAGGTCCTCAAACGATTTGCTGGTGCACTTCTCCAGTATGGCCTGCGGTGTTTTCAGGAAGCACTGCAGTCGCGCAATGCCCCACAGATTCATGGATATCCACAGCACTGGGAAAACCAATGGCAACAAGGGTATAACAGCCGCTGCTGGTGAGCCAATCAGCACATGTCGCCAATTATGCTTCTCATCCGTGGACAATCCATAGCCATGCAGACGCAGCAGGCCCGCAAAGAGAGTGATGACCAAGGCGCTAATAAAACCCCATTGTTGGATGTACTTGGTCACCAGCTGCGGACAAAAGAACTCAGTTTTATACAAAAGAAGATTTAAATTAGTAATGAACTCATACCAAATAGCGTTGTTGATTGTAAATGGTTGGCGGTCGCTTCAGCGAGTTCTTTAGGCACAAACGTAAGTTTTCCAAATACGGCGTGCGCTCTAGGCAGCATACTAAATCGGGCAGCGGCGCACGTGCCGTTGGCTTGACTGGCGGATCGCCAAGCTGCGCCGCAGAGATGCCATAGATTTCGCTGGTATTAAAAAATCGCTTGGTCTGCAGCTCATGGCAGGGTCCAGGCGATATGTGACCCGGTCGCAGCACAATATAATCTCCACGCACTAAGAGCGCCCAGGGCAGATTAACAATCTGTCCATCTCGATAGGTCCACTGCAGTGAGACGCATGGAGACATGGGATTATTTAGATGCGGATAGTTTGATTCGTGCCAATTGTCGCTGAGATGCTGCTCGGCCAAACGCAGCTCCGCCAAAGCATGTCGAGTCTTGCGAAAGATTTCCGTACGTCGCAAATTACTCTCCCTAATGACCACATATAAGTCCACCAGCAGAATGATGAGCAAACAAATTGCTGGCCAGTACATGCCTGTGATCAAGAGAGCGCCGCTTGTCACCAGCGTCGTGCCGATTGATAACCAGCCGAGGGGGCTGTCATAGCGCTTCATGAATGCCGCACGAAATTTACAAGTGCAGCTAATTGGAGAGTAGGGGAAATAAGTTGGGTATTATTACACTTAGAGGTCATTGATTGTGTCCGTACGCAAGCATACCTCTCTGCTCTGCTCGCCCGCTCATGCTCCAGCAACACGTTCTCAATGTCCTCGTGCAGCCACGAAAGTGCCACCTTTGTGGTCAGGCCGTATTGTGTGTTTTGCTTACGCGCGGACTTCGACGACGACGACGTCGACGGTGACGCTGATGGCATACGCCTGCCTGCCTCTGGCACGGCGTCTGCGTCAGCGTCACCTTTGTCATTGCTACATTTTGTCTCCGTTGCTGCCTCTGCTGTGTTTTCGCTCGGCATCTTAGCGTGTTAAACCGCAAAATCAATATTACTTTCAGTTAACATACGCTTGTCTAACACATTGTTTTCACAATATCTTTATGCACTGACTGCTGCTGCTGCTAGAAGGCGTGTGTTTATTTGTTGCTGTTCGCTTCGCTTGTGCGAAATACATATGTGCACGCGTTGCCAAACGTGCGTTGCGCTTCTGCCACTATTTGCATACAGTTGGCAACGCTACTAACTGATAAGAAGCTCAGTCAAAACTTTAGAAAGAGACGGCACTTGTCAAGGTTTGTTTACATTGAGATTACTCTATCCCCAGTTAGCGTAAGCTCTCATATTTTCTAAATAATAATTACTTCGTTTTAATTACATTAGTAATAAGATAACATTTGTTACTCTTGCCAATTAACTGGCGTAAACATTTTTGTTTGATCAGCATCGATAGACAAACTATCGTGTGGTATTTTTGTAATCTGCGATAGTTTTCAACTTAGTCCATCTTTTGTTGTTGTTGAAGAGCAGGTTGACATGTATATGGTAGTTTCTCAGGCATTTCGTTTATACGTTTGCCATGGAACAGATCTGTCGGACATGCATGACCAACTCGGCAGTTCTCATGGATATATTCACCGATCAGAGGGAATCCAGTTTGGCTGCAATGCTCTGCGAGTGCATCGTCTCCATTAAAATCAATTTTAATGATGGCCTGCCACAGAAAATGTGTCTCTTGTGCATTGGAGATATACAAACTGCATTTGCATTCAAGCGCAGGTGCGAGAAGAGCTATCAGGTGCTTAGCGAGACGTTAAAGAAAAGTCAAATGCTAGATGCAATAAAGGTAGAAGTACCAGAGGCAGAGCAAGTGGAAAGCAAACTAGAAGATAATGATAGCAATAACGTATTCATCAGTAATTCCATTGCTGCACCTAATCAAAGTCCATCTACCCTTCAGCTGAAGAGCAATGAGGTAAATATACAGTCAGAATTGCTGGAAACAGAGAACTGGGAAGTGTCGGAGCCAGATATGGATATAGGTTGCATCAAAGTGGAAAAGGAGGTGCAACAAGTTGAAACCATTCCGCTGTCAGCTAATCAAAATGACTTCGAATCCAATGCTGCCATAGGATACTCGCCTAGGAGAGAGACCAAAAAGGGTCAACTTACGTGTCCACACTGCCCAAAAAGTTTTTCCCAAAAATGTCATCTCAAGTCGCACATTCGCACCCACACGGGCGAGAAACCATTTAAGTGTCCTCATTGTCCAAAAGCCTTTAGCCAGGCTTCAAATCTCCGCAAGCACATGTGCATCCATTCAGGAGAACGCCCGTTTAAGTGTCCGCACTGTACGCGGGATTTTACGCGCCACACGGACCTTCAGTATCACGTCTCCACGCATCCAGGCAAACAGACTTACAAATGCCAAAGCTGCACTAGATATTTCATTGAAGAGGCCGAGCTTGAGGACCATATGCGATATCATAACCGTGAACGTACTTACAAATGCCAGCTCTGTCCCAGGGAATATGTGCTCGCCTGGCAGCTGGCGAGGCATATCCGCACGCATACGGGCGAGCATCCATTCAAGTGTCCGCATTGCCCAAAGAATTGCGTTGACAAAGGAGAGCTTGGCAGACACATACGGTCTCACACTGGAGAACGTCCGCACAAATGCCCACAATGTCCAAAAGCCTTTACTCGAGCTAGTTATCTTAAAGCGCACATGAACACTCATACTGAAAACGAGTAGACTTTTAGTGTTCAACTGAAAGTTGATTCTGTAAATATATAAATCAATGAATAGATATAATTAGCTATATATTTAATTAAAATGTGTAATATATATGTACATCTGTATGTAAATGATTAAAGATCTAAATATTTATTTAAAAGCACGGTTTTTAAAAAAGATATCGATTCGATTACATTTTTAGATTTTAAAAAATATCGATGCAAGTTCTGTATCGATAGGCAAAGTTGCGATAACAGACTGAAAAAAGTGTTGGCAATTGATTGCATTAAAGAAATTTATTATTTTGTGCCTGTGATCAAACACAAATAACAGCTTCTAAATGGACTCCAGGCTGGATGTAAGTGCTTAAACTGAAGATTGTCTTGCCACGGAACTTCTATTAATTGCGTTCGTTTCATAGATGTTTGAGGACGTCAACACATCGCCCTCGTTGGAGGGCGACATGTCTATACCGGGCAAACGCACGACAACCACATCACAACATGGAGTGCCCGAATACAATACCCTGGACGAGCCCATAAGTGAGACGGTGTTGAGAGATATACGCGCTGTTGGCGTGAAGTTCTATCATGTGCTCTATCCCAAAGAGAAGTCGAGTCTGCTGCGCGATTGTACGTCACCAGAAGTCACTGCAATATGTATGCGTCAGCAGTTTTTGATGTTTACATTTTTTACTTACAGGGGATTTATGGGGCCCTTTGGTGCTGTGCACCTTCATGGCTACTATTCTGCAAGGGTCTTCCTCTGCAGACAGCATGTCTGACAATGGACCCGAATTTGCGCAGGTCTTTGTGATTGTTTGGATAGGTGCAGCCATTGTAACGCTCAACTCCAAGCTGCTTGGTGGCAATATGTATGTGGCGCTCAAACAGCAGCTATTGGTGTTTACTTAACAATTTTCTTATTTACTCTTTGCTGTACAGCTCATTTTTCCAATCGGTTTGCGTGCTCGGCTATTGTCTAACACCCATTGCTCTTTCCTTGATCATTTGTCGTATTATATTGTTATCCAGTCGGACGCGTTTTCTTTTCTTCTTACGCTTTGTTACCACAACATTAGGCTTCGCCTGGGCTACATATGGTAAGTAGATATATAGTCTATGATAAATCATGCCTTCATTATTATTTTCTTTTCTGTTGTGCAGCTTCCTTTATCTTTCTGGGTCAAAGCCAACCGCCACATCGCAAGCCGCTCGCAGTCTATCCCATATTTTTGTTTTTCTTCGTCATATCCTGGCTGGTTCTATCGCATAATTAGTTATTAGCTGTGCTTAGTTTATAAATTGTATCAACTTTCCATAGCATAACCAAATCGATTGTAAATTTATATATATTTTAATTTGATAACTGTGACCATGCCATGTTTTAAGGTACAAATTGCTTTTTATTTATTTTAATTCTTAAGATCTTACAATGTATATATATATATATATGTGTGTGTTTTGGTTAAACGTCCAAACTGTTAGCTGACGTGGCTACCTCGAGAGACATTTGCATTTGGACGCCATCGCCTCTAGTGGGGCGGTACGTTAACGAATTGGCACGCGCCTTGCGGCCCATAAAGTGCCGTTCCACCCACTTGAGCAGCGTGTAGACGGAGTCAGTCGAGGGCAAGCGATGATCGGCAGCGGTCTTCACAATATCCGACGAGGTGACACGGAACGTGCGTGCCATGCCCTTCAGAGCCTATTAAAGAGAGAAATTACAGAAATCAGTAAAGAGTTTTTAGCTGTCAAACTGTCTTCTCTACTTACCACCATGGCATCCTCATCCGTATTGTCGTCGCCCACGTAGATAATCTTGATGCGTTCGTTCCAGTCAACGCCAAATGACGTACGCAATATGTAGATGGAAGCCCGACCCTTGTTCCATTGTACAGGTGGACGTGCTTCGAGAGCGCAATGCGCTTCCGTTGCTCTAAATCCATATTTCTCGATCAGGCTGCGCGCCTTGTCGACCATGTCCGCACGCAGCTGGTTGGGTGTCTCGCGGTAATGGAAGGTGAGCAACGAGCCTTTGTTCTCCACCCAGGCGCCATCGCGGCACACCGAATCCTGCAGCGCTTTGAGCAATAGACTGACCTTGTCCTCATACTCAATTGGCATGGGATGGACAAATTTACTGCCATCGGGATGCAGAATCTCTAAACCGTGATTGCCCGCGTAGGTGATGCCTTCGATGCCCACCATTTTCTTGACATTGTCCACGTTGCGTCCAGAGATAACGGCCACGTAAACATCTGAGTGATTGGACAACTTGAACAGCACATTCTTAATCTCAGGCGAAAGCGTGGCCAAATCTGGATGAGGAGCAATGGGCGCCAGAGTACCATCGTAGTCCAGCAACAGGGCAAGCTTGTGATTGTAGCCGATATATCTGAAGTGAGGAAACGAGAGTCAGTGGATCTACTAGAGAATATCGAAAGTGCACTCACTTGAGTAAGTAGTCATCGAAGTCGTCCACAGAGACGGGCTGCATAATGGTGGTGCCGACGTCGTCCATTTCCAGAGCACCCACGGCTTTCAAGAAGCAGCGCATCCAGTGGCTGACATCGCATTCGGCCTCGCGACGACGTAGACGCGCCATACGCAGCACTCGCTCATCCTCGGGCATGGTTAAGGCACGATGAATCACCTCAGCGGCTTCGTTCACCTCGTACGGATTGCAGAGCAGCGCCTCGTGCATCATTTCACCGGCGCCGGCAAATGGCGAAATGACCAGCACGCCGGGCACCTCGTTAATCTGGCAGGCGACAAACTCCTTGGCCACCAGATTCATGCCATCGCGCAACGGGGTGACCAGGCAGACAGCTGCGTCACGATATAAGGCGGCCAACTCGTCCTGGCTCACATAGTCGTAGATGTAGCGAATAGGCGCCCAGTTGGCAGTGGTGAAACGGCCATTGATGCGTCCGACTAGTTGGTCCACTTCCTCCTTCAGCTCGCGGTATTCCTTCACGTCTGTGCGAGAGGGCACAGAGATCTGCAGCAAACTGACCTTCTCCTTGTGCTGTGGATACTTGAGCAGCAGCGCCTCGAACGCCATCAGGCGATGCACCAGGCCCTTGGTGTAGTCCAACCGATCGACACCGAGAATAATCTGTTGCTTGGAAGTTTTAAGCACTTTGGGTGCATTCTGGGCAAGATTGACAAAGCGCTCATAGGGTATACCAATGGGCAATGGACGGATGCGCACAGTGCGTCCGCCATGCTCCACCAGCAGATTGTTGCGATCCACACGACAGCCCAGATTGCGTTGGCAGCAGTCCACAAAGTTGAGGCAGTAGTCCTGGATGTGGAAACCAACCAGATCGCAGCCGAGCATGCCCTGCAGTATCTCATCGGACCAGGGCAGCAGACGGAAGATGTCCCATGGCGGGAAGGGTATGTGCAGGAAGAAGGCCAAGCGGCATGGCAGATTCTTCTCCTCGGCATGCTCACGCACCCAATTGGCGGCCAACATCAGATGATAGTCGTGTATCCAGACAATTGGTGGATTCTTCTCGCTGCCATTGTTGTTGGACAAACATTTCTCCAACGCCTCGATGGTGCGCACCGCGAAGTGCTTGTTCACGGTCACATAGTCCGTCCAGTGCTCGCCCCCGAAGTTCGCACGTCCTGGCATCGAGTGGAAGAGTGGCCAGAACATCTTGTTGCAGCAGCCATTGTAGTAGCTGTCAAAGATCTTGGAATCGATGTTCACTGATACCACTTGGTCGGACTTCAGGCCTGCTGTTGGCGTCTGATCGTAGGGATTCGATTCGGGTATCGCCTCATTGGGATCCTCCAGATGTATGCCTGCCCAGCCCACCCATAGGCCGCTGCCTTTGATAACAACCGGACAGACGGCAGTAACGAGACCTCCAGCACTGCAATGGATATGTTTTAACGTGCGTTAGTTATGTGGATGTACATATATCTAGATAAATTATATAACTATGTGTACTGGCTGAATAACTGATCAACTAAAATCTGAACTCTTGAGTGCAGATTAAAGGACTATGAAAGTGTCCGATTGACTAATAAATAATAAATGAGAGTAGCTAACCTGTTGAGAGAGATATTTGCATTCTAAAGATTAATGGATTCGAGAGTAATAATCAAAATATCGATTTATTGTATAATCGATTAACTAATTGAATGATTGACAGACTGTACTGACAAGCATCTATTTTATATTTTTATGGATGGTTCAAGGTAGTACAGATCAATAGACAATATAATGAGCACACATATTAGACACGGGCAAAGCCGGACAATACACATATACATATGTATGTCCGTCATATATGTATGCAACAGATTCAGACCCAGCCCCATTTTTTATGCAGAGTGCATCAAAATGACACTGACGCTAACTGCACTGATAAGAAATATACTATAAAAATAAAACAGCCCCAGCCTGATACGGCGTATGTGTAAATAACCTCGACTCTGGCTCAGAGGCCAAAACCAATACCAAAAAAAAACAACAAAAAATAAATGTAAAAAATAAAAATAATACCCCAATTTTAATCCACTTTTTGGGTAGGGTCAGTACGAGAGCGAACAGAACTAGATTAGCTTGAGTGCACGTGATATTGCTTCTTCTTTTGCGATTTTTTCAGTGTCAGGTTCGCTTCGTTATGAAAGCCTTGAAATGACGCCTATAGTAATGACCCCTTTTAAAACAATATTGCCTCGACGTCGTCGTCGTTAGGCAGCAAGGGTCAAAACCGTCTAATGGGCTCCCACAGATAAGGTCTAGCTAGCTCGCTCATATTATTGAATTTGTTTTCTAATTTCAAATAAAGTTTACTAGACTTTGCATTTTAAATACCACCCTCTCCTTCTCTCTCTCTCCCTCTCTCTTATTGTGTATTTTGCGCTGATAAGACAGTTGACAGCCTTATTATGAGAGGCGCTAATCGCACGAAGCGTGTGGAAACAATATCACGATTATATGGACCGCTGTTAGGTGGGTAGTTCAGTTCCCTAACGAGGGGGCTGTACTCTTCTCGTCTTATCACCAATGCAAATTGAATTGGTTTAGTTTTCGAAACAAAATCTTGAAGCGTAACTTGTTTTCAAGTTTCTCTCTCTCTCGTATTACGAGATTTCGATTAGCTCGTTGGCTGCCAATATTTATTTTATAATTTATATTATTAATCTGTAGTGTTTTATAGCTTTGTTTTTCGGTTTAAGACATAGTACAGTCCTATGAGTACAATGAACTACTATGTAGTGTTGGAAAATTACACGAAATTCATTTATAGTTCGTTGAATTAGAAAAGGATTTTTTTTTT
>NW_022045915.1:297715-313469 GCF_001654015.2 Drosophila navojoa
CTGTCATGTCAGAAAAATAACCCTAATATAATAAACGTGTAACAGTCGACAGTTTTATTTTTATGAGGCACCGGCTGCAAGCAGCACTTGGCCGCACTTGGAACATAAAAATTTAATTTTGAAAGCGAACAAAAAAAAAAAAACAAAAAAAAAATAAAAATAAGGAGAAGAATTTATCCATTCTGATAATTTTAGAAAATGCTGGCAGTGCAACGGCTTCTTGGCATGGGTCTAATATAATCCCACATAAAAGCGGCGAGAAAGGAAGATGGTGCTCATCCATAAAGTTCAAGGCGCTCGTAGATATAGTCGGGAGCTGCTGACATGTTTGTTTTATTTTTGTTGGCTTTTTTATGGGTTGCTGCTCATGGGTTGGGGGTGACTTCTGGACCCAATCAGGCAGCAATTAAATCCCATACCAACGCATTGTTTATGTTATTGTTGAAAGTTTCTCGAAGCACCAAATAAAAAGAAAAGTTTTTTGGGCATGTTTTCGACATTATTAATAGACAAGCTCTGGGGAGGGTGCCCGAGATACGAGTATATACCATTCCATCTAATTCTTTTTGTTTCTCTTTCTGCTCTTTTTTTAATAGCGAGTGCCTGGCATATGTTATTAGCTGTTCCGCTTCATAAGCTCTAATTAACTTCAATTTCACAGAGCAAAATACAAATATAATAATAATAATAATGATAGTTCATAACATATATAAAATATTTGTTAATTTCTACAAAGATTTCTAAATATTTATGGTTCTTTATATAAGTTTATAACAGTTTTTCATGTGTCAATAGGCGTGCACGATTTCTCGACATGTTAAAATGATCATCAAACGTTTCATTCAGCGAACAATCTGGCCAGATTGACTGCAAGTTAGCACCTTGCCACCTATTAGAACTGCACCGCGGGCAATTTCCGTTCGGTATGCATTGCATTGTTCGAAGTTCGAACAAAATACATAGTTATAATGGGCACAGGGGCATAGGCACAGTGGGGCGCCACATGCCGGCCAAAAGTTGAAATCGAAGACAAACAGAACTTGGCATGGGTCTCACTTCTTCTTCTTCTTCTTCACGTGCTCTTTTGTATGTGTGCTTGGTACGTGAGCATAGGAATTAGTTGTTGTTTGGCTAAACAATTTTCAGCGTTCATATGACTGTTATTATGAGAGCTTGGCTCGAAAATTGTGCTAAATGTTTTCGTATCAAATTAGAGCGCTTTGGCATATATTTGCTAGAACTGAAAACTTCCCACAGTATTCTGGCCTTTATGTTGATGTTGTTGTTGTTTCTGTTGCTGTTGATTGTTGTTTATGTACCTGACTCGAAACAGCTGTGCAACAGGTTTAAGCTTTGGTTTATGTTTATTTCGTTGATGATGATGAAATAGAACGCCTCAAATGGGCGTAGCGCTGACCTAATAAAATGCATGCTACAGGTCTAAAATGCAGCGTTAGCAGTTAAAAAGAAAAAACAGCTGATGCGCAGTTTTATGAATTTCACAAAGAGCTGCGAATGCTGCTGTAGTAGCAGCAGCAACAACAACAGCAACAGCCATAACAATTACAACAATAACATTTACAGATATACACACATATAAATACATACATGAGAGCGCGGACAGCTGCAAAAATGAAAACAAAACATAAGCAAAAGCCACAAACCCGTTTTGAGCGCATTCGTAAAGAGAGCGGGTGAGCAGGAGAGTCGGAGAGCGCAGCAGAGCAGCTGTTTCTTTTTGTCTCCTCGTCTGTTTCTCCTAATTCACGCTCTGCACCTGCACGCATACAACACCAAGAGCTCACATACATATAGAATGACTGGCTGTTGTTTTTATTTACATGCATTTATTTTTGGCTGCCAGCTCAATTGCGAATTTCAAATTGCAAATATCAAATGTTCTAAATGCAGCGTTGCCACACTTTAGGCGCTTGTTATTGCCCCACTCGCGGCAGCCGCAGCATCGCGATGTTGCAATGGTCGCTCTGCTGCAGGTGAACTTTGTGCTGGTTTTTTGTAGATTGTTGGGGATAACTGCCGCAACAGCTGCTATAGCTGTTTTGTAATAATAAAATATATAAGTATGTATGTATGTATGTAAAAAACGGTGCTGTTCGATGCGGGCAGCAGCTGCCGGACAGGAAGCGACAGCAACAACATGCTGACGTTGCTTTTGTTGGCCAAGTTAAGTTGGGTTCGTCGTCTGGTATTTGGCGCGACAGCAGCACTTTTTGCTCTTTATGGCAAAAGCAGTGCTGAAAAACTTCGCTTTTTTTATCAGTTGAATCTAGCAATGTATGTAAGTTAGCGGGAATGCCAAATACTAATGGATTTAGCTTGAACTTAAAGTTCTTAGTTCTTAGCTGCGCACACTTCAACTTTTTGCTTAGCTTTTTTATTCTCCTGAAATTATTTGTTGTATATATTTTGATGAATTAAATTGGAAGTCAACTACTACAATATATACAACTACACTTTAAATTATTTAACACAAATTTAGCTATAATTTCGTCAACTTGCTGTTTATTTTTGGTTTCTTTCAAGCTAGCAGCACTGTTGACAATATTTTCGGCTGACACATTTTTGACACGCACCGGGAGAAAACAGTTGACTCAGCTGAAATACACATACACACACACACACTCACAGCAAGTCTGATTAGCAGTTGAGTGTGAAATTCTAAAGTTTGCGCCGCGGAGTCTAATCAAAAGTCAGTTTCTACAGCACGTTCCGAGCGGGTGAAAATATGTCTGCAACTTGAAGTGTGGGAAAATTGATTGCGAAATGGATTAAACTGTGGGAAATGCTTTTCCAATCTAGCGGAAATTGTGCCTGGGCCAGTGCCAGTGCCGGATGCCAACTGTTGCAACTGGACGCTAGCTGTAAATATGTGTGGCATGTGCTTGGTGGCAGACGCCTCCACAACAGCAACCAGTTAACTGGTTTACCTTTGGCCAAGGATGTTTGGCTGCCATTGGAAAAGTTGTTTGGCCGCTTTTCCATAGCTGTCCAAAGCTGGCCAAAATACAAATCATGCGAATCAAACTGGTTTTCCAGCCAAATGGCAAATCGCATCGACTTTCTGACTTATATAAGCGCATTTTTTCTCTTCTAACGGTTCATTTGGTTCATTGCTTGTTGTTTGCACGTCCGATCCGCACCGATCCATTGCCGATCCACTGCTGGGCAGACGACGCCTTTCAACTTTGGCATTTAATGCCGCCGCAGTAGCGGCGCCTAGGCTGACAGTCACGATTTTCCACGGTACAACATAGTGTGGCATGTTACTGTGGCACATTGCCCACTGCATTGTGGTTTGAGGGTGTGGCACAAACATATGTCTGCACCGACATATTGATAGCTATGCTAAGCCACAAGGTATTTACTTGGTCAGCCATCGCATTCATGTGCAACACTTGCCGTGCGCCAGCAACTTTGATCTTTCAACAAATTGCAGAAATTTGTATGGCTATTATATATGGGTTATCTGGGACGTGGCTTAAATGGCATAAAGGTGAATACAGAGATATTCTCTAAAAATATACATACAAATGTATGTGCTCTCTAATTATGTATATGGAATATGAAAACGAAATGATAGAATGATAGATAACACTTTTAGACTTCTTATATTAATGGAAAATTTATAGCCATTCTATAGCTTGCTTCAAATATAATCATCTAATTAGCCAACATTTATTTTTCGGAATATTATAATGTGGATCATTAAACAAGAGTATATATATGTATGTATTTATATTGTAAATCAAATCTTTGCAATACTTTAAAGAAAACCAAAATAAAAATGCAGTTCTCACAGAATTTTAAATCAACAAATTGTAGGTCAATTTTGTTATCACTATTATTAATGTGGGTTTTCTCTCAAATAATATATTTACTTTATGAGAGAACGCCTCGCATGGCCCAGCTATCAATCGCATAGATAAACAGACAGATAAATCGTTAACGGTCTTTTTTGTTTGTTTATGTCTCATTTGCAATCATTTTCCCAGGCTACACTCGAAGTTGCATGCACCGTGTGGCACGTTGTGCACATGTGTCGTCTATAAGTACGAAGCGCCCTTTGCTTTCCCATTCCAATTCCAATTCACATTCCCAGTTCAAGCGTAGCGACATCCTGTTTGCTTTTCATTTCTGTTTTTATATGTATGTATCTATTTGGTGGCACATGTGTCGCTAGATTTCTCCCTGTGTATGCGAGTGTTTCTTTAAGGAATTCTGTTTTGAGTGTGTGGCATTCGGTAGATAACTAACAGCTAGCTGGCAACGCCATGACTAATTCGATTAAGCTGTTGCTCGAAAATTTAGTACAAAAGAATGGAAGCTGAACTAAAAACTGATTGCGGCATATGGCAAATAGTTTAAAACGAGCTGGCAGCACCATAACGAACTTGATTATGCAGAATTCTAAGGCAAAGCAAACGAAGTTGAGCTAAAAAGTGTTTACCTACTCCTAATGTTCCTTTTCTTTACATCAATTACTGTGGTATTTTCATATTAAATATTGTTTCTTTTTGCGTATTTGTCAAGCACTACCATAGTTCTATTTATGATCCATAAAAGCGCCGACTTATCTCGCCTAGAAATAATATGCTTATCAGTGAACTGCTGCTGTTTTATAGCACAAGGTATTTATCAACTTTATGATCTATTTACCTTTGGGGAACTGATTGATTGTTAATGATAAACTAAAAGCTAAGGCGCATACGGTGCATATGCCAATTGGCGTACTTAAGGAATTGGGTCAATGAGCTTTATCAGCAGTTGTGTTGACTGTTTGTGCAGCTGCTTGGGCCGAACAGGAAGTGGAACGTTCCCTCTATTCCCTCTGCCTATCCCTATCATGCTCTCTTTGTTACAGTAATAGAAAAAACTTACGATTTGTTCCAGTTCTGTGATGGGCATATTGTTGACGTTGTTGTTGTTGTTGCCCGGAGTTGGTGAATTGTGTGAAGCAGCCGAAGAATGAGAAGAGGATACGGTCGAAGAGGAGCTGCGAGATGTGGCGCAGTTACTGTGCCCTTTGGTCTTGTTACGGGGTGGTGTTGGCGGAGGCACTGGGCTGGCCAGAGTTGAGCAATCCTTGGAATTGCGATTGGGCGATAAACGTGAGGGAAAACTCAACGTTTTGGTCCACTGTGCTAGACTGCGTACCATTTTGTTTTTGTTTCTGTTTTTGCTTTTGTTTGCTATTGAGACTGAATTCCCAAAGTATTTCTAATAACTCGCCAAGTTTCACTCTATACTCGCACAGTTTATCTTTACAGTTTCAAGCACTCATTATTTGGTTGGTATATTTCACAAGATTGCGTATTGCACGACGCACGCGCGACTTTGCTGAATATATTTGCAGTTATTTGCTTTTACTCTCAGTTATTTTCAGTTTAATGCGCACACAAAATGCGAACCGTTTGCGTCGCTAGCTCGAAAGCAACTGAATGAAGGCAGTCGCCGCGCAGCAGAGCTACCCGAGCAGACCCGGCCTCAGTCGCGCTCTCACACACACACGCAAGCAACTCGACGCGGCGCACTGCGCTCACACACATGCGCAATGCTGTCTCGTGCAAGGGAGAGCGCAAGCTGTAGTGCATTTTAGAGCGAGAGCAATACAAACAACTGAAGCAACGACTGCACCAACAGCATATGGAATCCCTCTTTCTCCCTCTTGATTTGCAGTTCGTTTTTTTTGTCATTCTCTTCGTTTGTTCATGTTGATGAAATGATGAAATTGGCAGGCAGCCAAAGCATTTGTTGTTGTATGTAAAACAGCATTGAGAGCATTTGCTGAATGGTGCGAAAACTATGCAGCCGCTGCATGGATGGCTTGAAACGCAGTTCTTAAAAGGCATTCCAAAGGGGTCAAACTCGTAATGATGTGGTAAAAAAATAATGTACATATTTCGAAAGTAAATATGAAGAAATCTATCAAAATTTGAGGCTTTGCAATTTCATGGTATTAAAACTAGGTTAGAGTTTTTATATTTTTAATAATGCAATAAAAAAAATTTAGAAATATATGAACTGTAACTAAAGTATATATGAAATGCTTATACATATAGATATAATACATACATATGTATGTATGTATAAAATGTACATACCATATATAACTTTCAGATCCACATCTCGAAATAACGACTTGATTTGAAGTCCTTTTCTAAATTGATATACCCTATGTTTATATGCGACAGACAACAACCCCTAACACTTTCCGCTCAATTTGGCAACAGGACACTCGCGTCGGGTAGCTACAGTAATTGCCATGTTTATATGTTTGAATTCTCGAAATGTGGTCTAATGATGGCAACAAGCCATTTCTGTTGCAATTACGCAAACGGATCTGAAATGGACGCAGCTGTTGGCCAACAGGAGAAGGGGACAGTGAAGGGAGTTTGTCAATTTTAACGAAACGCACTTCCGTTGGCCACATACCAAAAACCCACGCGAACATCAATGCATACAGTCAAACACACACGCACACACACACATACACAGAATCTAAAAAACCGGCAACAACGGCCTTGCCAAGGTTGACTGAACATGTTGAGCTGTGGCCCGTTGCCGAAAAAAAATATATGTGTGGCATAAAACAAAAGCGGGCAACAAGAAAAGCTGTCAAGAGAGAGAGAGAAAGAGAGAGAGAGTGCCACAGCAGCTGTCTGGAGAGAGACCCAGGGCAGAGAGATCTCCAGCGTTGGCCAAAACAACTCTTGCTCCTCTCTATGTATCCCTCTCTATCTGTCTTGCTCTCTCTTTCTTTTTCGCTCTCTCTCACTTCACAACTCTCTTTTCATTTAATGGCACAAAAGCCGCTTACAAGCTCAACGTTGACAGCATTTTCATCTGGTTAGGAAATGGGCTCAGACTTTGAAAGTGTGATTACCCTGTAAACAAAATAAGAGCATATACATATGTACATATGTATGTATAATCTTATCAACTTTATTTTCATCAAAAGTCTAATCCTTATTTGAAACTCTTATACTGTCTTATATTACAATATAAGATTATATATAAACTTATATATGTATAAGACATATGCTAGACATTCACTCTTTAGGGTATTTCAAGCTCATATATTTTTGTTGTTCAAGCCCTCGCTGAAAGTACGCGCTCTGTTTGGTTTTTTGGCCAGCTGCTAATTAGTTGGCATAGTTGTGGCCCATTGCTCACTGCACATTCCCGCCAATTTCTAAATTCCAGAGCATCTTGACATCACGTGTCGGCCATAACTGTTGCAGATGCATTCCATTGCCAATCAGTGCGAATGCGCATTGTTCGGGCAGAGGACATTGTGTGGTCGCATAGCAGCAGGAAAATTGAAAAAGGAAACGGGAAACTCTCTCTCTTCATACATACATATGCGTGTGTGTGTGTGCGTGTGTGCCTGGCAGCTGTTTTATTTGGTCGAAACAATGCGCTTATTGACAGTTTGTTAAAGGTGTCGCATGCATTGGCAGACAAAGGATACTGCGTAGTATCCTGTATACATACATACATACCTTCTGTAGCCATGTTTTATGTATCCGTCATGCATATTTCCGTAGTGGAATAAAAGAATTTCAGGCATTAAGGAATTTGTTTCCATTTTGCTTTTGTGTGCAGAGAATATAAACATTTTTGTGGAATCTCGCATTTGAATATGAGAGATTTTGCATTACTCGACCTATTACTCATATTCATATGTATAGTCTGTAATATGTTCTATGCACTCTAGGCAAATATAGCTCTCTTTTTCTACAAATTAATGTTATTTTATTGGCATAGTTATGATATCATGCATGAATTATGTTCAGCTATCGAGAATAGATGGAGAGGAGCAGTAGAAAATGTCCCCATTATAAATGGGTTATGTTATGTTTTTGAGATGTATGAGACCACAACAGACATTATCAAGCGGAACTTTCGTAAGAATGATGTATATATTGAAATGTAAGATGTCATACTGTGTCACTTTATACAATATAAATACCATATTATATATTATACTTATATATATATGTATGTTTTTATATATGTAGTCTACTACGCCATACGAAAGTTATCTTTTCCTACAGTTCCTTCATATTATTTCCCACTCTGTGTGAATTTTCACAGCCAATTTGGCAGCAATATTAATTGGCATTTAATTAATTTTCATTCAATCATTAATAATCAGAAAGAAAAGGGAATGTAAATTTGTTTTACATCTTATGTAGGAAAGTCAATAACGTTGTGAATTTGTAATTTTCCCAATGTCAATAATTAGATGCCTAATTAGCATCAAAGTTAATTACGAAAAATTCCAATTTGTCTGAGATCATAACATGCTCCACAATTTATGTATATATATTTAATTTTGTTATACATTTAACAGGTTAAGTACATCCGTTAACAATAAAATATTTCCTCTTCCACTGCCAATCAAAACATGATTTTGCTTAATTAAGAGTTTAGGGGCAAGAAATACACAGAAAAAATAAAAGCAAATTCAAAACTTCAAACTGATGTAATATTAATACAAAGAAGAGATATTTTGAATGTTGACGATTGAATACTCTATGTAAGGTTATTTGGTATACGAATATTATTGTTTTCAGAGGAAGAACTTTGATGCCTCGATAATCAGGCAATATCTCAATGTTTATCTGGATAGAAAATAGAGCTTCAATTTTTAGTTTAGATCTAAGCATACTACATGATCTATTTATAAAACTCCATAATAGAGTATATAACGAATATGACATATAAAAAAAAAAAAAATTTTGTTTTTTGCTTTCGGAAACTTCTCATAAAATGGGAAGGCGTGCGCCTAACCATTAATCTCTTGCGTAAACATTCAACATTTAACATTCATAAACAAGAAGTAAGATCAAATATTTGTGTGCAAAGCTGATAAAGTGGCTGTGGCTTATCAAGCCCGCCCGTTGGGTATATCTAGTCGCAACCAGCAATCAGTTTGTCAATTTGTCAGTCCATCAAAGGGACCCACATCAGTTTGGAGCGGATCTACCGATAGAGAGACAGAGCATGGGAATGGGCGTGTCCTGGTTTGGTCTATAGACTCTATATTATTTCCATTTCCATTTTCATTTCTTTTTTCTCTTTTTTATCTGAGCTACTTTTTTGCTGCTTCTTTATTTTTGTTCACTGTGGACACTTCGAATGAAAATATTCTGCGGCTTATCTAAATTCCCGAAAATTCAGTTGTTTATTGTTGTTGTTATTTTGTTTACAAGCAAACAGCTTGCTGTTGTTGTTGTTTTTTAATTTTATTTTACAAATCAACACCTCGAGTATCAATTACCCAGAGCGAGATGCAAAGTCCCTTTGAACTAGTGAGCTAGAGAGAGGGAGAGAGAGATATAGAGAGTGAGGTTGTTAGCTGGGCAGGCAGCACTGCGTGAATCATATTGAAGTCTTCTCTGTGTACATTTCTCAGATGCGTTCAGACCCGTTTTATCTACACTAATTAAAGTGTGACCGACCGACAGACAGACGGACCGACGGACTGCTGAAGACGTACTGGCAGCATTCGTCGTGAAATGTAAATCCTCTCAGCTATTTATTTATGATCTTTTATTATTCCTACTGATGACAAACTGAGCGAAATAGCAAAAAAAAAAGGCGAGCCTGGGCTACCGCACACGCCGATCCCTATCCGTCTTCCAATTCCAAGCCCTTGGCCCTGTGCGATCTTGTCTGGCATTAGTTGCGGATGGTTAGCGTTGCTAAAAGATATTCAGACAGCAAAGCGGTTGAAGTACTGCTCCCTGGGTTTCTGGGAAGCCAAAGTGCACAGAGGCTGGACTCGGACAAAGTAGCAAAAAATAAAAGACTGTGGGAAGCCAGTTCACTTAATGGAAATAGAAATATGTTTATATATGTTAAATATTTTGGGAATATTCAAAAAGAATAGCTAAATAAATAATGAAGGTTAACATATAAAATATACGTAATAAATGTTGGGAAATACCAAAGTCAAATATTATGATACATTTCATGAGAATAATTCTTGCAAAATATTTAAGACTTCATATATCTAAAGTCTAAAATCTTAAAATAAGTTTATAACTAAAATTAAAACCAGAGCATCTGAAATTGATGTTGAAACTTTGGAGTATATCAACAATTTTTTTTCTTTTTTTTTTTAATATTAAATTTTAAAGCAATTATATTTTTTTGCCTTTTACTTAAAGTCATGCTCCTAATCTTTTGATCTATTCGAGGTATGTGGAACAACCATAGGAAGTCAGTCTTTGTCTTGTTGCTAGAGCCGCTGATCTCATTAGCTGTTAAGTTATGTATCAAATGTCTAAATAATTGGAATGCGTCTGAGTTCATTTGTGGTATGTACATGGTTTATTTGTCTATGGTCCGCAGCTGACATGCACCTGCCACGTTCCCCTCTGAGACGTTGCAACTTCATTAGAATTAGCGCCCCAGAATGCGAGGCATAGTTTACACAGAGCTACAAGTAAATATTTTGGTATTTAAGAGACTTTGTCTGCCCGGCTGGCTGAAGCCAGTCAAGCGCCGCATTATCCATATATTTGGGTGCAAACGGAAACAGGTGCCGCGCACTACTTGCATGTGAGTCCTACATGTTAGATAACTCCTGCCCAGCAATGTAAAACCATCGATACAACTGAAACACGAAACACGCGTAAATTTTCTAGCGCTGAGTGGGAAATTGTACAGAGTTTTTTATTTGGGTAGTTCGATTGTGACTCAAAGAAGGAATAAGTTGATGAAAGTCTAGTTGACTGCATAATACTCTGTTTTTATTCTTTGAATGACTACTTAATAGTGTTATCTAGTTTCTGTCTAGTATGATTCATTTAGCTTGAGTCTTAAAGATTCTGATTTAGATTTTGCTAAAGAAAAACTTAAGGCATGCAACTCATGACTCAAAATATTTAAAATACATTCAAGCTGTTATATTGTGACTTGAAGGAAGAGTAAGACTAGTCGACTGCTTAATACTCTGTTTAGAAAGGAATGTATTATAAGAAAAGCAAACAGCGTGAATTTTAGTTTACTTACAATTGATAGTCTATTGCTGATTATATAAACCACATTTAAGGCCTGTAAATTCCATTTAGAGTGAAGTAAAGGCAGCCAGCTAAACTACCCTTTACTTACATCATACAAGGCACCCATTAGAAACATCAGAATTCTTGGGTAACACGCACACTCATTGACTAATCGCGCATGACTCAGTGTGACAATTCGAGATTGTTGCACATTAATTACCCGTGTTCAAGGGGGCAGGCAGGTGGGGGGCAGCCGACAGCAAAAAACTGGAGCAGTGTGGAGCGAGTGTGGATATTATATGATATGCATGCGGCACGTCCACGTCCACTCGCAGCAGTGTGGGAAAATGCCTCAAGAGAAGTGGCAAATGCTTTTCCCCTTCACTCTCTCTATCTCTTTCTCTCTCTTAGTCTATCCACCTCCCATAAAGCAGGTTGCACTCTAAATTAAATATTTGTAGCGCGTTGCGCGAGGAAAAACAATTTTCACCAGAAATCACAGTGGCCGACTGAGGATTTTTTCACTTTTCTGTTTCTTCTCTTGTTGTTATTGCTGTTGCTTTTTGCACCTTGCTTTTGGTTTTTGCAACACTTTCACCTGCAGATTTGGCACGTAAATGGGCAGATAAGCAGCAAGCAAAGCGTTGCCCAAAACAACATTAGCTAGCGGCAAGTTAAGTATCTATTAGATACGTAAATACCCTATAAGAAGATGGAAGAGAGGTAGTGTAGGGCTGAAATTACGGTTAATTGAAACTGCTTAAATAGGAAAAAAAAGAAAAAAAAAAATGTATATATATTAATTCAAAATATATATATAAAAAAATCTCAAAATATGTAAAAAAAATAATAAAAATAAAAAAATAACTTAAAAACATTTCGACTTCAAAACAAATTTTTTTTTAATTAAAAAAATATATTTAAATTAATAAATATTAATGTCATATTGAAATTTTAGTTCTAAAAGAATTTTAATATTGTTTCATACTTAACCAACAGCCCCACCTTACGTTTCTAGCATATCTCTAAGTCTATCACTCATAATCTATTTATATATATATATTTTTTTTTGCATTTAAGATTCGGTTTTTGCTCATTTAGATTGGGAAATCATTCAAAAGTTTTTTGCCTAGTCTCAAGTTGAGGTCTTTTGTTGAGGTTCTGCCCACTGACGGCTTTTGTCAACTTTTGCTGGCTCGTTTGGGCCATGTTCGTTGACCTCATTTGTGATCTCTGTCTGAGTGTGTGTGTGAGTGTGATTTGTTTTTGTTTTTGTTAAGCATTTCGACTGCCAGTTAATTCACTTTCATTGCGGACTGTCTTATGATTTTTTTTCTGTTTGTGTGCTTGTTTGTTTGTTTTAGATGGCACGGCTCCGTTTTGATTAAGTTGTGTCATGCAACGCTGATTTAATTATCATCAGCTTATTTCCATTGTGAACAGCAACTAACTAACTAATGAGGAAGTGCTGTGAGCTTTCAGTGAAAAGCCGAAGCTGCCATGTAATATATGACAATAATATGTTTGTGTATATATAAAAGAAAGCTGAGCCCAAGCATATGAGCTGGGGCTTTTGTCTGCTGTTTCTGTGAGCAGGCACCCGAAAAATGGGTGAGTAGGTTGTACATGGGCTTCAAGATAATTAAGATGCTATCGACGGATGTTTCAATAATAGAAACTGACTGCACAGAAATATGAGATCTGCTGATAAAAAGTGAGTTACAAATTATTGTCATAATATATTCATGGAAATTGCTTTTTGGGCAAAATGAAATAATTATATTTTGTGGGGGATTCTAGATCAGGCTTAGGCTGTTGCACGAGCTAAGCACAGTAACAAAGCCTGTATTTAAGAATCGCATAGATGAGATGCTCTTTAAATATAACAAAATAGTTATTCAATTTAATTTGCTTCACATTTTATATTGCTTATATTCTAGATAGTTTTGTTTAGGTATTTAACAGTTTTCTAACTGTAAACATATAGAATTTCTATTACTGACTTGACATTTTCAATTTTGTTTAATAAACATGTCAATTGTTTTTCGACTGTGCCTTATCCCTGCAGGACCCCATGCTGCGCTCAGCACATGCCGCATGCCACAGGACTAACCCAGAGAGTGTGGAAAACATGAACATGCCTGCCAGGCTCACTTCCATCAGGACTTTCCCTAAACACACGCTGCGTCGCGATAAAGTCAAGTGCGGCCCACAGTTAATTCCGGCTAAAAAGCTGCTAATGGCCGAATCAGAGAAAAACCCAGAAAGAGCAAGAGTGACAGAGACGGAGATAGACTGAGTTCAGATTGGGCTTCGTCGCGCGGTTCATTCACCAGTTTTGCCCGGGCAGGTAAATTTCATTGGGCTGTCTCTTTGTATGTCTAATATTTTTGTTTGGGTTTCATCTTACTTTTTTAGTCTTTAGGTTTTACTTTTCTTTTTTGTTGTATTATTTCCGCTGATTATGATAAACAGCTCGGCCAAAGGCAGATAAATGCGACTCAGTGAAATGCGCAAAAGTTCACGCGAACAAAAGCTTTTTTTGTGATACCCTGTAGATTTGGCTGGGGAGATGGCAAAGAGTACAGAGTGTGGCTTGTTGGGCAAGTTTTTAGAGAAGTTTATGGATAACTGATAAGCAAAATGAGATTAATTAATATTGGCTAGCTCTTGTTTCTATCTTGAAGACGCGTAAGTATTATACATATGTATAAAGGATTGCCTCTATAGGGTCTAAAGGCCAAGAAATTTCTTATTTTCAAGTTTTCTTATTTTCAAATTGTGTAGGAATTCAAAGAGTAAGTTCAGTTTACAGTTAAGAAATATTGTAAAATAAATTAATAATATTAGCCATAAGTTGAAGACTTGAACCTTGGCATTTGAGCGCTCTTTTATGTCTACTAGATATAAAACCTTTCCTTATTTAACAACAATTGTCATTTCTCAGTTCAAATTCCGAGCTCCAAGTCACAGCTCTCTTCAGGGTATATTGCAGTCAGGCTCAGCTCATTAGGCTAAGTTTGCTTTTGTTGAATGAACGAAGTTTATACTCTGCCTGCGTGTGCCTTTGGCATGTGAGAGGGTGAGAGTGTGCGAGCGTTTGTTTGAGCAACTCATTTAAAATGCAATTTTCGCATATAAATTTTGACAATAACATTTTTGAACAAATAATCAACCTGCGTCTACTTCTGTGTAGGTTGGCATCGAAAAATTATTTAAATGCCTTACATTTCCTTTTTGTGTGTTTGTGTGTTTTTTTCCGTTTGGTGTATGCCAAAGCGTGGGATCTTTAGACAGTTTAGACAGTCTGCTGTATGGCAGGCCTCTTTTAAGTGTTTTGAAACCAGTCTAGAGATCTGCTATATGTGCGTATGCGTGTGTGAATATGTCTCAAAGTGCTGTGCGTGCTGCCAGTCGGCAATTTTTATTGACAATTGTCCGTTCTACAGGGCTTAAAAGACGAAAACTTTGAATATTATCAGCTTCTCGTGCTCCGCATGCTAATGAGAGGCGATGCGCGGATGGGTAGTGTAAGTGAGCGAGAGAGAAAGAGAGAGAGGTCTATAAACCATAAAGCAACAGAAGAAAACAATTCACAGAACCCAGCTGCTATAACAATTCCCTCTCATTCCCTTATATACCTCTCTCTTTCTTTCTATCTAACTCTTTTTAATCCCCGTCGAAATTGTGGCGGGTTTCTTTTTCATGGGGCTTCTGTCACGTTGTTTGTGTTGTGAATTCGCGGTACGTCGAACCATATGAAAAAGTAACCAAAATTATTAGCGGGCTGTTAGAATTTGTATACCCTGATAGATATTTTCAAATACTTATGTAATTTTGTTTAAGAATTATATTATATCGATAAATATCTAACAATGGTTGTTATACATTTCTTCTAGATATCTATTAAAATACTAAATAGTCTCTAAGGCAACTCTAAGCTAAAGCTATCCAATCCATTTAATTTTGATTAATGCTAAAAGTATTAAGAGAGATGCGTCTCTCCTCTCCAAATGTTGCATTAAGGTAGCTTAAGTGCAGCCTGAGTTCATCTAGGTACAAGTGGAAGATCGTGACCCCAAGTGCGCTCTTACAATGCAGGGGTTACTTAAGCCATAACAATATCATAATACCCTCTACCCTACACCATGGAATACTTCATTTATTATTGTCAAAATATGCTCAGCTAGAGGAGCTCACGTTTTAATTTTTTTATAATGTCACTAATTTATTGTACGTGCTGCACTACAAAGCACACACAACTCGAACCGTTGTTCCCGACTTTTCGATGCGACCCATTTAGTAATAACATTTTAATAATAACATGAAATGAAAAAGTAACAGTAGAAGACACAGGAGACGGAGAAGGACGGAGGCATGGGGCTCTATCGCGAGTGTTTGCATTTCAATGAGAGGGCGCCCTCACGCCGTCTTAAGAATAAAGAAAAGTTCACATGACACTTTTTCTGGCAGTTTGTCAATTTGAAAATTAGACAGTTGCTGACTTGAAAGCTGGCATTTAGTCGGTCTATTGAAATGGGTCGGTTTTATGGCCCGAACAATTGGTAAATATAATTATGGTATCCAAATATGCAGTTGATGTTCACACGGTATTCCAAGCATTGGCCCTCCTCCATCTCGGTTCTTTCACACTCCATAAACTGATGGAGTAATGGTATTCTGTATGCAAATGACTTTGATCCGATGCGAAGTAAGTT
>NW_022045915.1:325553-336272 GCF_001654015.2 Drosophila navojoa
GAGTTATCTCTTAAGCTATAAACATTTGATAGTGCATATTTGTATGTCAAACGAACCGCAATTCAAGCCATCCATAGTCATAATGGGAAACCCAAACATATAGTTACCTACATACATACATATACACACATCTATCAGATATCGAATAGTGTTTAATATGCCAATGACAACGTTTTAGATTCCCAACCGCACAAATATCCACTTGACGACTCGGCTCAGTTTGTTGTTGTTGTTGTTGTTGCTTGGGCTCCAAATATGGCCAGACATTCTGGCCAGTGGCCAGTTGGTTACCGTGCGTATTGTGGCCACTTCCTAATTTGGTTCCGCTATTTATTCTCGCATGTTTTTTTTTTTTTTTCGTTTTTATATTTATTATTTAATTTACTAAGGCGAGTCTTGAATGCCAAGCATTATACTCGAAATGTTTTGTATGCCAAATGCAAATGCCGGTGGAAGTTGGCGCGCACACACTTGGCCAAAACTAAGTGTTAACGAAAATTAAACAGACAGCAGAATAATGATGTTGAAAAAGAAAATGAAAATTGACACGCATAGCCATAAAGGAAGTTCAAGCTGTCTGCCCCTTTTGGCAGCAGCCGCTGGGCAGGGCTTCCTTATGGCCAAAGACTTGGAATCGGCCTCAGCGTGACCTTCAAGCCAAATCTCTGAGCTTTGTTTGATTTTAGTTTTGGTTAAGTGCTTTCTATTTCAAGCTGGGAACAGGAATGGACTGAAGTTTATGTAAAGCTTTTGGCGTCTAAATTAAAGCGGACTTAGCTGCTATAAATTCTCCGTCAAATTGTGGAGCTGCTCGCATACCGGAGTCTCTGCCAACTTCCGGGCTGTTTGGGAAAGAATGCGAGTGCCATAGAATTTAGTTACGCATAGCTCAACGCCTGTGAGAATGGGTCATGGCTAGCAGTTCTTATCTCTTCTTCTTGCTATTCGCATACCAGAGCAACTGAGTTAGTGCATTGAAGTGGGTTAGTTGTGGGCGCCCAAGACTCCGGGTGCAGCTTCTCACTAAGCACTGTGTGTTAGGGAACTGGGAATGTGAAGTTTTTGCGGCGAAAATGTAGGCTAGAAATTCCAAAATGTTGCGAAAGAATCTAAGATTCTTTAATGTACTATGCATTAAAATACTTTGACATCTGAAAAAAAATAGAGACGCAAAATAATAATTTCACTTTACCCGAAATGAATCTGTCAAATGACAATCCAGATATATATTATAATTATAATAAATAATATTTTGGTTAGGTGTAGTTATTCTTTGAAAAAGAATTTAAGAATTTAATACATATGTATCCCATTAAAACGACTCTCAAGGAACAGTTGTTCTAATCGGAAGACACAATAACTGTATAAATATATATCTAACATATTTCAGAATCAATTTTACTACATATACGTATTAGCTATAAAGACAAAGAGAAGCACACATCTATACCTAACTATATAGTTGTACATATATTGTTGTCAGTTTATAGACCATTTAATGCTAGCTGGGAGAAGTGACCATAAATGTCACAATTGATTGTTAACAGCTACACAGACATAACGACAATTTTATCTGTGTGTGTGTGCAGGCAATGAACTCTATGACTGCATTTAATAGGCAGCACAAACAAAAGACTTAGGCAACGAACTTGGCGGAACGCATGCCAAAAACTGGTTTTGGCCCAAAGCCAAAGGCAAACGCACATTTGCTTATTTCACGCGCACAGCGGCCAGTGCAACGGTAGATTCAGCCAGCTACCAGCCAGTGTACGAGGTGTAGCACGACTCCCACTAGCAACAATGCTGATTGCCGCTGTGTTTGGCTGCCTTTTGCTGCCAGTTCTCCAATCTGGCTTAAGTACGCACTGCTCCTTTTCTGCTCATCTTTTTTTTGGTCTTATTTTTCCCATGACCGAACAAAGTTGTTCGCCGAATGAGTCATGGATGTGTAGTGCCGGCACAGAATCTTCTTCATCGATCGTCGGACAGTCGCAAGTATTTCACAAGTTTGCGTCAGGCTTGCGTTCAGGTCTCAGCTCCTTTTGGCCCTTGCACTCAGTCTCAGTCTCAGTTTCAGTTTCAGTCGTATTCTATTTGTTAACTTGTTGCCGCGTGGGAATGATGATGCCTGGGACGTTGGCTCTTGGGACGTGCCTCCAAACGGAGATTAGTTTGAAAAGTATTTCACAACACTTCAAGTGCAAATTACTTTGGTATCTTAGCCTCTGGCCATGTCACAAGCGACGCTTGCTCAATGTAAATTGCGAGCGCGGCGCCATTTACGGATCTAAACTTAGAACCGGACCACGGCGAACGGGTTTTCACGATTACAGAATTAAAATATGTTTTTAATTGTGTTCGTTCTTTATCAAAGTGGAGGGGCTGGAATTAATTATTTATGCACAATGCAGGCAGACAATGGGCGGCTACTCAGAATCCGTGGCATAATCCATGTCAGAAACGAAAGACTTAAGGCACAAACTTGGCATAATTCACTTCAAAGTAGAAAAAAAGCGTTTACAGTTCAGTTGGCACCCCTTAGCAGTGGCAATTGCAGTGGCAGTAGGCGATGCTGCTGGCCGACTGTAACGCGTGCCAGCGTCACCTACAAGAGGTAGCCGGGCGGGCAGTTGGGCAGTTGGGCTGCTGAGCAGCTGGGCAGCTGCAGGCGTTGCGAAGCGTCATACACGAGTTAACAGCCATCACATCCACATCCACAACCCCAACCCCATCCAAGCAGCCAACCAACCAACCAAAAAACCCGCATATATTAAGCAAGCCAAAGCAATAAGGCACATTTAGAACATGCACTACATACACTGAACGAAATTTATGAACATAAAAGGTATTTCAGTGAGACGCAGCAATAAAATATTTTGAAAATTAATTCTCGAAGTTTAAGCTAAGCCTTTCAGTTTCATAAACTATATTTGAATTTGTGGACTATAAAACAATTTAAAGATAAACATTGTAGTACGGATTTCATATATGATGGTATTTTCTACATACATACATATGTAGTTCATGGATTGGTCATACATTTGTGACACATAAAGAATCCATAGTTAGTTCAATGAATATATCAAATGTGTACGATCTGCCTCAAACAATAATTAAGTTAACTCTTTATTTTCTCTGAAATTTCTTCCAGTGTATTTCATAGAAGCGGCCCTGAACAAGTCCGCTGCACTTTTGGGCTTGTTATTATTAGCAGCTCATGTCGACCATGACATTTGTTTAAAACGAAAATAAATGGTATTGCGCGAACCAGACCTAAACTAAAACTCGATGCAGACCCAGACCTATGCCCATACCCATGCCCATGCCAATGCCCAGGCCTATGGCCATGCCCATATCCAAGAGGCGAACGCAGCGTAGCTTGAAATGCTTCTTTACCTGCACCGTGCACAACAAATTTTCGACTAGCCCAAAATTGTGAAAGCAGCTAAAAACAAATTGCCAAATGCCCAATCAAGCGATGGTCAAGTCATCTGTGTAGTAGAGCCAGAGGGAGGGCGGCGGCAGTTCCACATCGCAGTCCTCATCATCTGTCAGGCCATTCTCGTCCAAGGTGCCATTCAAATTCAAGAGGCCGCAGCGCTTGGCCTGAGTGGCAGTAGAAATGAGTTGAGCCCATCAATGCGATCTCCCTGCAGACTTACGCTGTTTGAGAACTTGCGCCATTCGTAGGAGCCAGCATGATGATTGTAGCGGGACTTGTACTTCTGCTGAATGTCGTAGATGCTGTCCTCATCACAGACGGTCATGTGCTGCACATGGCCAGTCAGCGCGTTGATCACGCGTATGCGGCGCGGCCGTCGCGTGATGCGACCTATGTGATAGAACGGATCCTGGCTCCACATGGCGTGCTTGGTTTTAGCGTACTCGCTGATCGCCACCTCCAGAATGGGCGGAAAGAGCACTCGGGGTCGGCCCGAGCAGGGCGAGATCTCGGTGCGGGGTTCACCGTTCTCGTGAAACAGATGCGTCAGATCCTTGCCAGCATGGGCCACCAGATAGTCCAGGGTCTGGAAGAGAGCATAGCTAATAGCTGATAATATAGATATATAAGAGTGGTGAAAATTACGCGATTCCAATGATCGCAGCGATCCTTGAGCATGGGCGTCAGATTGAAGACATTCTTGTGTATAACAACCCAACAGTCGAATTTCTTGTTATGTATAACAATCTCATCCATGAGATAATAGCGCATTGTTCGTACGGGTTCAGCCATTTTCAGTGTTTCGATAATTAAGTATATAATGGAATATATAATTTACGAATTAAATTTTTGAATATGATTTGTATATTTATTGACAACGTTAGAAAATGTAGCTTATCATAATAGAGAGACAGAATGGAGAGTTGGTAAAAAATATGTTGGTAAATAAATATAAGTGGCTTTAAAAATTAGGATAGATAAGATAATTGTTTACAATACATTATATTATCATTTTGTTTACTGTAAACTTAAATAAACTATTGTAACATTATAGAAAGAAATTCTTATTATTTAATATAATTAATTAAAAATTATATTAGATAATTCAATAAAAGTTCGTATTTTATATTACACTTAAAAACACATTTTAATTACGAATTTAATGAAACAAAATGATAAAAGTAAATGAAACAAAAAGTTAATACAAAAAAAAAAAAAAAAAAAGAATTTAAAATGAAATTATTTTCTATTCTTTTCTCATCAGCTTCGTAACTCGAACTGAAACGCGACCAATCATATTTCAAGAATCTTTACCCAAAAAATTTAATGAAATAAGAGTCTCAACCACAATCTATGGTTCTATGTAATGGGTACTTATATTGTTATTAAGTAAATGTTTGGTTATAAGTGCATTTGAAGCTTGTAAGAGATCTTATCCGTGGCCAGACCAATTAATCTCGGAAGTCAGCTGCAACGAGGCGTCTTCTAATTTCATTAGGAAAGACTTCGGCAGCTGAATTTCCATTCATTTCTTTGCTGCTGCTGCATAATTAGCTGGCAATTGTCAAGTCATCAGCGCCTCGCACAGCCATCAATTCGTGGTTATAAATAGAGAAATAGATTAATGATTGTTCCAACTGAAATGTGGTCGAGTTTGAGCCCCAAACCAAAGACAGTTTTATTGATGAGGCTGTTCAGCGTATGCGCGTTCCATGATATATGATATGTTTCCGAGGCGATCCGTTTAAGCTTTGGGCTACGAGCTTCTGGAGTGTGCCGTAAACGTGGGAACATTAGAACAAATATGTGCGCTTCGTCTGGTATTTTCAGCATATTTCAGCTATGACAGATGGCCTACAGCATCCGTAATGCCCTTTAACTTCTCTCGCATATGTTGGCAAATTTCAGATTTGCAGCAAAGTTAAATTTGAATTGATAAAATAACATTTGGCTTAGGATCGGCACAACCCTTATGACGTTCCTCAACCGCAACCGAAAACGCCTCACTAATATTCGGATAGCTGTTTTTCCAGTTTTCCAACAGTTGGTCCTGTTATTGGAGGCTATCAAAACATAGGGCCACACGCCTCGGTATGCCTGACGAGGTATCGCTCTATACAGATCTGACATGAGCTGATGTTCCAATGAATTATGCCACACTCAGCAATTGCTGATGCAATCACCCTGATCCAGCCTCAGCGGGGGTGAGCGGTGCTCTTTTATCTGTTTACCCAAGCCATGTGACTGCGTCAGCTGTTGGTAAAAAAAAAAGAAACGTGATCACAATTTGTGGGGTGCTAAGCATTATGTAGACACACTCTGAACCCTGTGGTTATGTCTAATTGTTTTTACGCATCTAACGTTATTTGAGTATGTCATATAAGAGCCATCTAAATAAATATGATATATGGTTGGAGTACATCACATATATGTAAGTGATATAAAGTTACCTATCATAAAAGGCAGTTTGAAGATCATTTGATGGGCTCCCTTATGTGAGCTTTTTAATGAACATTAATTGAGGATTGTTTGCAATTCGAGAAGGAGAAATAAAATATATATCTTAATTATGAGGAACCGTTGATAAGTATAAAATAATTATATTACATATATCTATTTATAGAAATCGTCTTTGAAGGAGTTTTTCTTATTATATCGTAAGCAACTATCTAGAATCGTCTAGGGCTTTTTATCTACAAAGTTTGTCATCTGACCGCCCACTCTGGCCTTCTTTATAATAATCTAGCCTACGTCTATTGACACTTTATTCAATTGCAATTCAACAATTTCATTGTGAATAAATCAGTGAGAAATCAACGACGTAAGCAACTTTGGCTGCCAGTTAAACTTGTCTAAGTTAAGCCATGATTTGATATATCTATTTATATACATATACTATATATATACTGTATATACACATATACAACTTTATCCATTTTTTTATGCAACTGGCGCCGCACTTTGTGTCAAGGCTATGAAAATGGAGACAACATCTCAAATGCCTCCAACTAGTTTTTATTTTATTTATTTGATATCTTGTTTTAGCCTACGCGCGTTTCTCTTTATGGCGATTGCAATTTTAATTATTCCAGAGAGAAAAAAAAAATGCCAACCTAAATTAAATAATGAATTCAAAATGCAGTCAGCTGCGGGCTTGGAATACCCATTGAGAGTGGGCATATTGTTTTAATGTTCAGACTAAACAAAGTGTTTTAAAAATAAATTTTAAAAATAAAAAAATATATTTAAATATATTTTTGTATTGCTGGTAATCTCTCATAATTGCCATAAATGCCTTCTTAATAAAATAATATTGTTAATCAGTTAGTTTGGCTTAAAACTAAGAGCTAGACTATGATCCATCTCATTTAGCTCACATTAATTGCAAATATTTTGTATTAGGTGTACCTATCTGTACTATATACTATATGGTATATATATTATAAATTCTTTTCTTTTTGGCTTTGCTCAAATAATTGCCAGGGTTCTATATTCTTTGCAAACACATGAATTAGATTCAGGGTATTTTTTTAGCAGCGTACACCCGACTAGAGCACTCATATTTGTGTGTGTGTGTTTTTTTTTACTCGGTAGTGCATTCAAATCGAATTGTGAATAATGTGTTTTCCTTTTTTTCTGCTTTTATTTTTTGTAATTTGAAGTTTTTGTGCAGCGCGGGGGCAATTATTGCCGCTGCTTGTGGATGCTGTTGCTGCTGCAGTAGTTGCTGCTGGCACTCAAGTGCACATTTCCTGCCATTTACAAGAGAACGCACACACACACACATACAATGGAGTATTTGCTGCTAGTTTTTATTTATGTTCAAAACGCACTTAATGGGTTTTTCAGCCCATTGTTCGATCTGTAACGGCAGGGGGAGCCCTGGTACTCCGTCAACGGCACAGACCCATAGCCCGGATCCCGAATTATGACCCCGTCGCGGTTCCTTCTGCAAGTGGCTGCGTCTGCGCGTGACGCACGTGGTGCCGCAGCGGAGGGGTTGCTGTTAGAGTTAGGCGCAAGGGTAGCTGCTGCTAACTGGGGTTGATTATGCGGCCAAGTGACCCGCAGCATTTGTGCTGTCGCTTGTGCCTGCCACACGCAGTCAACGCCTTGACCCAAGTGCTGCCAGCTGCAGCTGCAGCAACTGCTTGTCCAAAGATCAACACACACACGCACACATACACATACACACTTGGCGTGTCAAATGGCCAACCAGCTGTTGGCATCGCCTCAGCGTAAATCAAAACACACAAATTATGCTTCATCGGAAAAACTCAAAGGTTTCCATTTCTATTAGTTTTTCTCGACACGAACATATGCGCAGCTTCACAGTTCAACTGCGAACAATTAGCGCACTCACACCCTCGTTCGGCTGCCCGATGTTGGCTTAGCCTTCAAATTGTCCACAAGTGTCAGCATTTTCACCCACAGTCCACTATATGCAAATGAAGCTCATTCCAAGTCCGAAGCATTCCACATTTTCCAACTGCAGCTGTCCCTGCATTGTTAATACTCATTGTCGAGGGGTGAACTATTGTAATACGCTGAGTGGCCACAAAGTGGCTGAGAAGGGCTATTAAAGAGTTGCAACAATAAATTGTAAAGATCTAATTTACATTGCGCTCAATTTATTTAAAATTTGTCTGCAGACTGCAAAAACTGTAGAAAATATTAGAATATATATAAAGATAATTTTGTTAGAATATTAAAATATATAAAAGAGTAATTTGTTGAAGCAACTTCGTTAAAGCAACAAATTACTCTTATATACATATACAGATATCTGTATGCATAAAGGTAAATAAATATACATACATGTACATATAATATTTTTGTCGAAAAATTATACATATATATGCATTATATAATTTTATATATCATTTCAATTTGTAAGCATCAGAAATTCCTGTTTAAAATTTATTTTCTAATCAAATAAAAGAATCTTCAAATGCCATTAAATACATTTTAAAAATGGTCCATCTAGTAATGACTTTCATGAACTTATTTTATTTAATTTAATTTAAATTTTTAGTTGAGTTAAAAAAAAAATTAATTTCATATCATGAAAAAAACTGCATAATGGAATTAAAATACTACATACCCGAATACTAATATAATGTATAATTTGTAATGTAAGTGTAATTTATATTTAAATTGGAATATATGCATATACATATTTTTTTTTTATGTATAAAGAATATTAATAATAATTTAAATTTAAAATATATTAATTCTTTTATACTCATTCTTAAAAAAAAAAAATCATTTGTGTTAGCTGGCTTTAAGTATTACAAAAAATATACAACTGACTCGGGTGAACTGCTTCATCTGCCTCAATTATTCCATTTGGGGGTATCAGCTCGTCGTGCAAGCCCTACACTTCCTTTTTGCAGCTTTATGAATTGCGTGATTATACGACTTTTGCTTCTCGGTGGCCATTTGTATCCTGCTGTTGCCGCTGCTGTGGTTTTTGCGGTCGACACGGATGTGGATGTGGAAATTGTTGGCTTTTTGGCAAGGATGTGAACATACAACGGCGCATAATTGCCAACTGATGTTTGATGAATGCAGCGACAGCTGTTGCTGCTGTTAGGACTGCTGATGTTGCTGCTGCTGCTGCTGTTGCAATCAGACAGCCCGACTCGAAGGCCAATATTAAAATCCACTTAGGAAGCGACGCGTGGCGCTGGTAGACAAACCAATTAAAGTAAACACAAAGTATCTGTAAATCCTTTTAGCGAGGCTCGCGCTCTGCTGCAACATATTATGTTCACCCCCGACACATTATCCTTCTGCCAAGCCTTTCGCCCAGCCCTTTGTTATTTGCTCTCTCGCTCTCTCTTTGTCTCTCTTTCTGTTTGTCATTGTTTCGAGTGTTGCCATGGCAAAGCCCGAAATCCCAGAGGCTCGTTGTCCGCGCATGCGCAACGGCAGCTGCTTGGCAAACAAACTGACCCCGATCCCGATCCCTATGTCGTCTCCTACTCTGAGCTCGACTCTAGGGCGCTGACTTGTGTAATCCTGCGGAAGTTGATTTTATCACGTGTGTCCATTAGTTTACATTTTTGGTTTCCTTAGCATTTGCATTTGCTTCTCGCGGCTGGCGGCTGGCGGCCACAACAAAACGCTTTAAAGGCTCGAAATGTCAACGAAACTGAGTTCAAAGTTCAGACCAAAACATAAATTTGAAACAAGGAAATTGATTTTTAGAGTATTAGAAAAAGGTCTTTGAATTCGAGGAAGGTCTGGGAACGAAATGAAGAAAGTTTCTTATGATCAGAGTCAATTTGAATTTTATAAATTGACTTCTTTTTAGCTCTGAATCATTCTGTATTGATTCCTTATGGAGCACAATAAGTAAAAGTCGAAGAACTCTTGACTTGTTCGAAATATATTGCTAAAAAACTAAAGAGATCTTGTGGATCTCAAGAAATAGAATATAAAGAAGAGCCAATATATAAGCTTATCAGCTTATCATGCTTAAACAAGCCTATCAAATCATATCTCATAACTAAACTAGTCTTATATTCCTTCCTCATTCACAGTTCCACTTTATATTTAAATATGTAATATCAGCCTTACATGAACTCCACCGCAAAACTCCTTAATTCAATATATTTACACAACTCAAGAGAGAGGGAGAGAGTATAAAGAAAGAGACGAAGCAACAGCAGTAAACAATTTACTAAAGTAAACCAAGCGAATTGACACTTGTTTTAAGGCACAAAACTTCAATAAATATCAATAAAAAGGAAGATATTCAAGCAGCTAATTGAGGCAACAACTACATCAAAAGCAACAAAGCCGACAAGATGCAGACAGTAAGCGCGAAGAGATGCGTGAGAGACAAGAGTTGTTTAAGTCGAAGTTTATTTCGCAGTCAGAGTTAAGCCAATAAGCAAATACAGCCAAAGTTAAAGGCTTGAAGGGGACTTAACTGTAATAATATTAACTAAAAGAGCGCGAAAGCTTAATTAAATTGCCAAAACAAAAATTAATGAAGCTAAGACAACGTGTCTTGTTGCTGTTGTTGGGAATGCGAATGCGCTTAAATAATATTAAAATATGCGAAGCTATTTTGCTGACATCGATGTGAAAAAAGTGTAAAACAAGAAAGTGCCGTTGGTAAGGGCAAGTCGAAGCTAAATTACTCTAGAACAACATTAGAGAATACCCATAAAAAGGAAATTTCCTTACGGTAAATTACATATATACATATATGCATATTGCATTTAATTAGAATATTAAGAAAGTATAAAGAAGAATTGTATATA
>NW_022045915.1:340304-353954 GCF_001654015.2 Drosophila navojoa
CTAAGTACAGTGGACAAAATTTATTATAATAATAGGAAATATATAAAAATATATATACAAACTGTAAATGCTGAAACACAGAATAATAAAGAACAATTCATTTAATTGCAATTACATAACTTTATATAAAAAACATTTTTACAAAAATATGTGACAAATTAAATTTCCATAGTAATGTCATCAGCAAACCGCTTGAGTTTTATTCATAGACCGCTGGATCACACACAGTTTAAAGCTTCCGAAGCAAGGCAAGTCTTATTGACCGTCTTATATACCCTGTGCTACATCTACAATCAAGCATATCCCACCTGTAAGGCAAGGCGTTGATGAATTAAGCACTAAAGCCAGCTAAGTAAATCAAAACTGCAATCAAGAGAATTGCTCTGGGCGCCTTTGTTGCTGTTGTTGTGTTAGTTGTTGTTGTTAATGTTGCGCGCTGAGTCGAGTCTGAATGTCTGGTGCTCCTGTTACTCTTCCTCTTCCTGTCGCTATCGCCGCTCCTCGTGCTCCTGTTACGGCAACGCCCAGCTGCAGTGAGAAACAACAAAGAGCTTGCCGCAAACTGTGGCACACTGTGGCACTCTGTGGCACTCTGTGGCTGCCTGTGGGTCGGGGGTCTCTTGTGGGCATTGGGAGTGAGAAGACTCTATAATCTCGTTCAGTTAAGCGTCACGCATGCCACTCCCCTAAATTGATATGCCGGGCATGGCAAATGCAAACGCAAACAGCAACAAACATCATCATCAGACGGCCAAAAAAAAAAAAAGGAAACAGAGCCAGAGAATGAACGAGATCGAGAGAGTGCGAGAGAGATAGAGCGAGAGTGTGAGAGAAACGCAGTCATCAAATCGTTCCTTGTCGCTGGCTGTCGCTTGGTGTGCTGTTGTTGTAGTTGTTGGTTGTTGGCACGTTGGTGGTTGGTGGTTGGTGGTGCGGCGGCATGCGGAAAATCATCAAAGCGTTTGCACGGCGGCTTTTTGCCTTTCATTGCGGCATTTCAAAGAAATGTTCCGACATACGGAACAGGCGAACAGAAACCAGACGAAAGCTGAAATTGTGCCAAAATACCAAATGAAATTGAAAACACGAAAAAAACATACACACAGACTCACACACACACACACACACTCTCGCACACACATACACGCACAGGGGGCAGGGCAACTCAGATGCGGTTGAACCACCACAGCAGTCGCTAGCATATAAAATTGGCTATGACCCGATTTTCTGCTAGTTTCATTATTATTTATTTATATGTTGTGTGTATTTTTTGGCGCGGTATTTTTGCTTTGTTCTGCAAAGCGAAGCGGCGAAAAGGGGTGGCAAGTGGCAATGGGCAATGGGCAATCGGCAATGGGCGCGAATCTTAGCGGGTGTGCGGGCTGGCTTGGCAAGGAGTGCTACACCTAGGGGCGTGTCTGTGCACATTGTGCAGGTCGGACACAAGTGCTCGACGCTATGCGATAAGCGTGTGATTCCTTTCACATTACATTACAAAAATGAGGTGAAATGAAACTGGGTTTGCCTTTAATCCAAATAACATACATATGTATATAAATATAGAGAGTCCGATCTATGCAAATAAAAAATGTCGCCAGATTTTTGTTGTCCTTTTTTCAAAGGAATTTTTCTTATTTTCTTCTTTTTTAATTTTATCTTTTTTTTTGTATTTTTTTCAATGCTTGCTTTACACCAATGGATAAAATATGTGAGTATTTGTTTATATATATATTGATTAACGAGTATTTCGCATAGTGAATGTGCTTAATATGTTTTTTGGCTAGATATATATATACCTTTTTTTTTCAGTGTAAACACTTCTGTTCTTGGTTATGTATGTAGCTAGGACTTGCTCCATTTGCTAGGGATGGGACTCTTTGCAGAGTATCCCAAAAAAAATACTCTAAGGCGAGGAACCTACTGGTTTAACCCACCCCCAATAATATATATTGCGATCGATCAACATTTCCCAGGAGAAATTGAATTGGAATCGCAGCGTTGCCTATACTCTATATATGTACTGATCATATTTTTTATAATTACGTTCCTTAGACCTGCAGTACGCGTACTTTTCTTTATGTGTATTTCATATAGTTGGCCGAATGTTTCTCAAAAAACAACAAAAAAACAATTTAGTGCATCTGCTTTTAGCGCTGCCGTGCGCATTTTCTTAGTTTCTTAGTTTCTTCATTTGGAAGCTTTGATTGATTTACTTTTTCAATGCAAATGAATATTTGCTTTAGGATTAGAGGTATGACGACAACTGGACTGGCCTAGCCTAGAGCCAAGTTGTCCATCTGTGTAGTTTTGTTTAAAATATAGAAATTTTAAATGAATTGCCAAATTGCCAATTTTTTGGGAAAGAACAAAAATTATTTTTGGGGAAAAACATATATTTTTCAAAAGCCAATTATTTTTCATAACAAATATTTGAGATTTTGATAGATTCTCCTAAAGCCAATCGAAATTATTCTTATAAAATATATGTATAGATATATTTTTTATAAGACTACAAAATTTCACGAAAATATTTTTTCAATAATATAATTTTATATAAAGTATAAAAATATTTTTTGAATTTCAGTTGAACCAAATGTGGAATCAAAATATTGACTAAATTAATTAATTAAAAATATTTTTGCATTTTCAAAAATATTTCTATTTTAAATAAACGTATTTTGGAAAAATTTGAATAATCTGAGTGATATCAGATAAACTTAGTGAGCGCCAATTGCCATAAAATTTAATAAAAATGGGGAAGCTGAAAAAAAATTATATGCACACAGATATTTAGCCATAGGAAATGAATTTGTTGTGGAACCAAGGGAAAATTGTTTGTTACCTTAACCAGTGTTGTAAGGGACGTACATAGTTGTCTGTATATATGTGTGTGTATGTAGGTGTGCCTGTGTTGATTGAGATTCTCCAATCCTGTAACTGTCGGTTGAACAGAGATAGATTACAAACTATGTAGAGAGATATTTCCTATGTATATAGCAATGGGTGCAATGGCAATTCCATGCACGCCTTACTGTGGAAAAGTTAAGTGGTGTTGTGTTTACAGTGTTTGGTAGCTTTGCGGCCACTTGAATGGACCTTTCGCTTACTCTTGTTAGACAGTGTTACTAATATATTTCTTCGTGCTCGCAGCTATTCGGTTTCACATTTAAGTGCAATACACTGAGAATCGATTTGAGTGAACTTTTTATGGGATTGTTTTTCCTTTGTTTTGGTTTTGAGATCTGTTTATGGTTCTTGTTTTTTTTTTTTTTTTCAAGGGTTTCTTTATTATTTTGTTGTTTGTATTATAATAATAATCGTAATTATTACCGGTTCTACATAATTGATGACATCATTATCATAATCAATTGTCATTGTTTCCTTGCTCTGCTAATCATCAATGTTCTGAATTGTGTTTGTTTTGATTTACATTTATACATCCAGTTATACATATATATAAATATATATATATATATTGGATTATATACGTATGTATACATATATATTTATTTATTTAGTATATGTAGCGCATATTACACAATGGCGCGTTACATTTAGATATATGATCTCTCGTTTGCTCCGATGGAGATTATTATATATATATCGATCGATTCAATTAAATTACTTGTTTTTATTTGGTTTTTGTTTTGCTGAATAATAACATTTATATATATTTCTTTTCTTTTTGTATGTATGTATGTAATTGTCGTAAATAATTGAAGTATACATTTATATATAGTTTTATTTGTTTATTATTTTTTGTGTACATTTAGATATATATTTAAATTGCATATCGATTTCAATTTAAATATATTACGTTATACATATATATACGTGAATACATATATGTAGATTGATCTCTTAATTATGCTTGCACAAAAAACCTTTAATAGGTATGACCATAAACATGTTGTTGCCTGTTTATGTTAATGTGTGTCATTTTGTTCGTTTCGTGTAGTCGTGTTGATGTTTCTTTTCATATATTTTTAGTATATTTTAAGTGGCCTCAGCCAGCATAATTTTTTCTGCTGGTTTTACAATTTTTTTTGTAATTATTTTTTATGCACTTTTTTTTTTAAAATGTTTCGTTAACACAAATTTCGCCAAGTGGCTAAACAGCGATATATATTTATTTATGTATATATAAATATTTTTATATATGTTATACACATCGATATTTGTCAAACTTATATATTATAATTTCATAATTTGTGTTTCTCATTTCTTTTCCAAAAATGTATGAAAGCCTGCGCTTGGTATTTGACTTCGCTTAAGTTGTATTTTATTTAATTGAAATATACAGCAATATTTTGTATCATATTTTCCCATATACATACATATATTTAATTTTCTGGATTTTTATTATTATATATATATGTATGGTTTAATTAATTACAACACGCATAGTTTTTAATGTGTGACAAATATGCATGTTATGTGGATATTCATATTTTATTTTTGTATTTATTTGTATTTGTATATTTTCATTTTCTTTTTTTGTTTATTCAAGAAACTGAGACATTTAACATATCGAAATAAGCCAAAGTTTTGTTAAGTTTTAGTACTTTTGTTACAAATCATGTTGAACGTCATATGTATTTCACACTAATCTAGAAACAATGCTGCATCAAGTTGATAGCTCGGAATTCGATCGAGAGAAATGTTACGATGAACGCTTTAAGATATAGCCAAACCATTTTTAGCTTTGTATTGTCCATGTCTAGGTCAGTATTTTTCTTAATGTTTGTAGTATTTTTTCAGGGCGTCCAATGCTTAGATGTGCGTATTTACAGCCAGTCCAGAATGTCCGTCGGTAAGTCTACGTCTTCAGAGTCAGCTTGCGTTTAACTAGGAACTCAAACCATTTTGTATGCAGTCCGTCGGTCATTTAAGTCTGTCCAGGTCTGTCCACGGTTTGTATTTATGTATCTGTGCCAGCTGTACTCGGACAGCGATCGTTGCTTGCTCTCGATGGAATTCAGCTAACAAATTGATGCTAGCTTTGTTGGTATGTATTTTTATCCATACTATAATTACTAAAATTATCGGAAGCCTCGCTCTCTGCACTCCAGCGGGAGCTGTGGTGAGAGCAAGACTTCGGGGTCATTATGTACCGTTTTTGTTTTTGCCTAAGCATTGTCAAAATCTTTGTCAATTTTGCATTTTTTAGAATAGTTATTTTTTTTTTAGTTCTTTGTATATCTATGTTACACCATCAATGAAAATAGTTTTAAGAAATGATAACTTCTGTGCCTGAACTACGCTTTTATTATATTTATAACATATATATAAATATATTTATATATATATTTCTATATATAAGTATATATATATATGTTTTGTTTTTAATTTTTATTATATTATGATTAGTTTTGCCTGTGTTATTTTGTAAGTTCCGTTCAATTTGCTACGCATGGTTGTATGCTTTTGAATATAATATAATTGTTTTTGTCGAATATACATCAATAATAATTGCCTTTTATATAGTTAATATACTTTTTACTACAATACATTTAGAGTTAATCGTCTTCTTCTTTTTGGTTTAGTACACTTATTTAATTTGTTTTTTCGAAGAACATTTGGAAATATTTGGTTGCAATTTGTATTTAATAAACACTGAAAAACATTTTGTTAAATTAATGGAAAAAACTCACTACTAAATATTAAATTGTCGTTTTCTTAAGTGTTTTTTTTTTTTTTTTTAACTGTAAACTTTAAATTGTATTTTTTATTTATACTTTCTACCACGTTAATAATAGTTTTTAAGAGATTTTTGCAAGCCCGAAGTTGTTGGTGGGCCTGCCACAGTTATTGTAATATTGTTTTTGCTTTTGTGTTGTGTTTGTGTAATTTTTTTTAAAAGTATTTAATGAATCTTGTCATTGTAACGAAGGAAATACTAACAAACAAATATTGCGTCTAGTTAAATTTTTTCGTTTTTGATATTTTCTTAACATTATTTAGTTGACATTTGATTTTTGTTTTTTCAAAAAGTTTTTCTCAAACTACAAATAACGCATGTATTTTTGTTTAACACCAACTGCTACAGCAAACTGTTAATTATTTTAATATTTCTCTTTTGTTTATGGGTATTTTTTTGCAGTAATTTTTGTGCTAACTTGCAGCATTTGCATTTAAATACATACATTTTCAGACACTGCGTTTAATCAACTCAGCTGCTCCTGTTCTTTTGTCCATAAAGGAATGTATTATATTTTGGTATTTTTTATATATATTCTTTTTAGTTTTCTTTTTTTTTTGGTTTTTGTTTTTGAATAATTTGCACTTACATAACTAATTTGTATTATCTTTAGTCAGTTGTGGATATCTTTTGTAGTCATTTGTATCATTGTGGCGATTCCGTTGTTTTGTGTTTAGTGTAACGTGTAATGCAGTATTTTTTAGATACCGCACCTAAACCATGTGTTCTTAGTTCCTGTTTAACATTTATCTAATAGTCCATTTGAAACATTCAAAGGGTCATGCCTGAGTGGGGATTTCATTTAGTTTGAATCGTATTTTCATGTGATGTGTTTGTGTATATGAGTGTTTGATTGTATATGTATTTTGTTGTTGTTTTTGTTGTTGTGTTTGTATTTGTATATGTGTACTTAGTATTTTCTTATCATGTTCTATTGCATGCCGGCGAAAGCATTAATTAACAATTTTGTGTGTTGTTAAAGCTTCGATTTCTAGATGTTGCGCTATCTTCTTCTTCTCCATATATGTGTGTGACACACCCTCCTAAACATTTGCTTCGACAAGTTCCTAGGGGATCGGCGAGTGCGAACGGTTTGCGAGCAATGCTTTTAGCTGCCTCGAAATCAGATGAGAAATACATGAGTTTAAAGCGCTGGCCACAAACTGCACGAACTCGCTGAGCCTAGTGCCGATTTGGTAAGTTTTTTATTTTTCATTTTTGGTTTTTGGTTTTTGGTTTTTGGTTTTCGGTTCGAAATAAATTCTTTTGGGATTTTGGTTTAATGAGAGAACTGAACAAATAGAGAGATTATGTATACATATAGACATAATAATTTGCACACATATGGTTGGTAAAACAATATTTAAATATGCTTTGCTGAAAATTTACACTCAGATATAGTAGTTAGTCCATATAATATAATATAATATAAATATTGACACTCACCATATTGTATATGAATAATGTATATTGTATATATATATATATATTTATAATATATAGAGTTTTTTTTTTTCAATATATAATAAACTTGTATAAGTAATTGTCGTACACATCAATAGCTTTTGTATCTGCATTTTTTGGTTTTCAGTTATTTTAAATTTTTTGTAAATAGAACTTTTTGCGTTTCTTCCTTCGTTTAGGTACAAATTTTACAATCATCCTCTTGCGGTATATATATATAAATATTTATATATATATATTTGTAGAGTTGTATATGTCTGCTCTTGTATATGTATATGTATGTTGTATGTGTGTCGCGTGTTGTTGTTGTTATTGGCATATGTATACCATTTAGTTTCTTTGTTGTTTGTTGTTCATATTTCTTGATCATCTTTCCCGCTGATTATTTCAAGCACATCGATTAGAGGTTTATATGCACACCAAAAATCAAAGGGTATTCATATGCGTGGTTTGCTTTAAATGTTTTATGCCAACATCGATAGATAAAATGCATTCATAATTGAATTTAAATGCTTAACAGCTACACATGTATATGTATATATATATAACATATATATATATATATGTATATATGTATGTATAAATATTTGTCGTGATAACACTCAAATTTTGTTTCTCATACTTTTACATACGTTTTATATATATTCATGTACTTGATAGAAATATATGTGCGGCGCGCCGAATGCGACCACCAGCTTGAGTTGACCCCAGCCAGAGACGCTCTCAACGGATGACACGGGCTGGTGTGCGAACCCGTTGCAGCATGCTGGCGATGGGGCAAGCTCTGTGGCAGCATTGCAAGCGCTGTAAAATTATTTGGTTTTTCTTTCACTTGCCATCAAGTGGTGCAATTTGTGCTGAACATAGGCTTAAGATATACATATACATATAGCTCTTTACATATACATATATATATAGAAATTTTGTTTTTATATAACAACTGAACAGTTAATGCGTATCCAACTCTGGCCGACCATGTTGAGCCCTTTTCGAACCTTCCAAGTGCTTAGACCTTTCAACATAAATTGCATAAAAAAAAACAATGTGTATACTTTAATACTAGCTACAACAACTAAATTAGACCCCCGAAACGCTGCAACAAACGTGATGTAAACTAAAGGATTATTATTTTTGTTATTTGGTTTTTTGTTTTTGGTTTCATTTTGTTTTGTTGTTTTGCTTTTTATCCGCGCGCCTATTTCTTCTTCTGCTCAGCGGACGCTTTGGAGTCCTTGGAAGTGGCCTCCTTGGACTGCTCCTTCTCTTTGGCTGCGGCGGCTGCTGCTGCTTTGCTGCTGCTGGTCGGCGCCTCCTCTTCGGCGGCCTCCTTTGCCTTGTCCTCCTTGAGCGTCTCCTTGGTGGCGCCATTGTCCTTGTCCAGCTCACGTTTCTCGCCCGACGTGTTCGCCGGCAGAGCCTTCAGTATGGCATGCACCTCCTCGGCCACGGCCATCAGCACGAACTCGAACTGCTGGCGCGTGGCCACCAGGCCAGCTCGCTGATCTCGCAGATGCTCCAGTGTGGCGGCAATGTCTATTTCACGTGCGCCCTTGTTCATGCGTCCCAGCACCAGATCCAACAGTATGTAGGAGCCAGTGCGTCCGGCGCCAGTGCTGCCGTGCACCACAATGGGGCAGGAGCGACCACGATACGACTTGTTCACCTTGCTGCAAAGCCCAGCAGAGTTAATACAAAGAGAGGATATATTTATCCTCAGCGACTCACCGTCTAAAGTCCAGCAGCGCCTTCGCTTGCGGCGGCACGCCCATCTGCGGCCAGGACAGGAAGTGGAACTGGGTCACGGTGCGTGTTTCGCTAGTGCGCAAGTTTTTCAAGTAGAAAGAACGTACGAGGTAATCATCACACCAGATGTGCTCACTAACCAGGTGAACCTAAGGCGAACAGAGCTTAGTTTAGTTTTTGTTTGCGAACGGAGTCGGTCGGAGTTCGCTTACCTCATAGATGTGATAAACCTCCGCACCCTCTTCCGGCCAGTAGCGCGCACAGGCCACCTCTCCGTTCTCCTGCAGGCGACAGAGGGCGACTATGACAACAGCGCCCTGCTCCCAAATCATCTGCCAAAAGTGCGCCAAGGTCGAGGGCAACGGCCCCTGGGCTGCCACATAGGCGGGTGCACGAGGATCGTGATCGGTCTGATTGCAATTAAGTGATTAAGTGAATTTATTACTACGCCTTAGTCACATCTACTCACAATAGTTGACGCATTCACATAGTCCAGGCCCTCGGCATTGGCCAAATGGTTGAGCACCACCCGCGAGTGATCGTAGGGCAGCGGAGCGCCGGGTCGATTCAGGTTAGCGCATTGCGGCTGGGAGGCGGCATCTCGGGCGCTAGGTTCGGCCTCGTAGCGGCACAGCGCCTCCCACTCACGCTGCAATCGGCCCTTGTTCCGCAGATGATCCTCCATATATGACTGCAGAAAGAGAGATTGGATTAGAAGAAACAGTTTTCCTTGATTTACCGCACTCCCTTTGGAGCAGACCGTTGGACTGGAATGAACGGGAGCAAGCTTAAATCAGTTTCTTTTCTATACTCACCAGCACCATGTGTCCAGTTGAGATGTCCATGTTCGTCAACGCTGGCTCCTCGCTCCATGAGGATGTGCTGGAGCGTGATGATGGCGGCCGGCCCTCGTTCTCCTTGCTCAGCGAGGTGATGCGTCCGCTGTGCGCCTGATCGGTGGCATTGGCACCACCACCGACACCACCACCACCAGCACCACTAGTCGTTGTGTTGCCATTCTTCCCGGCCATACGTGCGCGGCAGAGCTCTTGATAGTCTTTGCTGCAGCTTTCCGCACCCGACATGCCCGTCTGCAGGCCGCCCAGCTTGTCGCGTTTGCGATCATGCCGCTTGATCAGAATGAGCGTCACAAAGATCACAATCACAGCCGCGGCGCCTGCACCGGCGAACATGTAGGCCATTATGTGGGTCACATCCGGCCCCTGCTCGGCCAGCTCGATGGGCGATGCAGAGATGCCCGGATCGCGCAGATCCTTGACCCGATCGCCGACGCCGGCGTGCAGCACATAGAAGCCGACGCGTCGCTGAATGTTGTTCTTGACGCCGCGGTTCTCATTGATGTAGCGAGCCACATCAGCGGCCGTCTTGCGCTCGGGGTTGTTTGAGTCCACCCGGAAGCTGACTTCGTGCGGTTGAACGCTGCAGAGCATATAGAGATGAGCAATGATTAAATAAACAAAGTTTTCGAAAATTATCAAATAGGTCATTGTACTTGAGACCCACTGCTCATAGAACCTACGTTAAATAAGAAAAGTATCCCTGCATGTGTAGTATTTGCGCCAGCTCATTCATGATGCGCTGCCCATCGTACCAACTGTCAATGCTGCGTGGAAAGAGAGAGTTGAATTCAGGGAATTCGGCTTAGATTTTCATTAGCTTGAGCTTACGGGTTCTTCACGAACACATGTGCATATTCAGTGTCTACGGTGTGCGGCGCATGATCCTCGTCCGAGTGCTGCTCCTTGACGACCTTCTTCTTCTTGAATGGCTCGTTGACATCGCCGCCTTTGATGTGAGCGGGCAACACCTCCTTGTTGACGTCCTTGGCATGCAGCGGCTTCTCCGTCTCCAGCTGGTTGCTCTGCTCAGAGGATGGCGGACCTAGCTGGGGACCCGGTTTCTTCACATCGAGTCGCTCGTGACGCGCAAATCCCAGCATGTTGGCCAGCAGCGCTTGCTTGATGTCCGCTGGCTCGTCCGCCTGCGCCGAGTCCTGCTGCTGCTCGTCCTGCGGCACCAACAACAGCCCACCCTCCGTGTAGACGCGCTGGTTGTGCAGCGCGCGCGGATAGCTGTTGGATGCCAGCATGGCCTCCTCCTCCAAGGGTGTCAGCGAATTGCGGCGCAAACTGGTCTCGAACGCCAGCTCCTGCTCCTGGACATTGACGTCGTTGTCGCTGGGGCGTCGCTTCATCAACTCTGGCTGGGCAGGCAGCGGAGCCAACGGCTCCTGGGCCAGGCCCTGCTCCTTGGCCAGTTCGCGGAAGAAGGAGTGCTTGAGCTGCTGTCCACGACGCTTGAACGGCGCATAGTTGTCCGGAAAATAGAGCTCACTGGACTCGTTTAGCTCCTCGGGCAGAAAGCCGGGTGCTGCCGACGGCGGATCCGGGTCCTGGGACTGCGACTGCTGCTGCTGCTGTTGTTGCTGCTGCTGCTCCACAATCGCCTCCAGCTCGTCCATGGCATTGGCTGGCTGTTGGTTGCGCTGATAGGGCTGCGGATCGGGCTCGGAGGCGGCCAGTATTTGGTAGAGCTCCAGCCGATTGCGTGGACTGCCCGCCTTGGCGTCCTGCTCGGCCAGGCGCATGGCCATCCGTTGCCGTTCCGTGTCCAAAAACGCATCCATCACACTCGGAAGTTCCAGTTGTGAGTTCTTCATATGCCCGTCCAGCTTGCCAAAGTGCTCCAGCTCGCTGGGATCGTGACGCAGCCGACGGCGATCCTGCAGCTGCAGCTGATGGAGGATGCTATTGAAGCCGCTGTCCTGCGGCTGCTTCTTGTGCATCGCCGGATAGAATTGCGCTTGCTGCCTGGGCTGCGTCTGATCCAAGTAGTCCGCATTGCTCAACTCCAGCTGCTCCGCCTCCGGCGGCGTGAATCGCACATAGGCTAACGCGCTCGCCGGATCGCCATAGTCGGGTGGCGCTGGCGCCAAGTTGGCGCAGAGGTTCGGCGGCAGCTGCTGTTGGCGCTGCAGCGAGAAGAGCGCTCCCTGGATGCGGCACTGCACGTAATGATGGTCCCAGCCTAGGCCGGCGCCCTGCAGCTCCTCCAGCATGGTGGCCAGCAGACGTGATTGGTCCTCGGTGAGTGGTGTCCTGCGAACAGACAGACAACACAATTAGCGCGCCGCACTCGCATGCAAATTGCGACAAGGATAATTACTTCTCAATGTCCTCGACGTCAACTCCAGTGGTCGGAATGCACTTCCCAAAGATGTTGTCTGTGGAATGCAAATTATGCACAATTTTAATAGGCCATGTAACTGCATTAATAGCGCGTGTCTTACAATGACTACAACACAATCTCTTCACCAACGCCTGCCCAACACCCCCGCATTCACCCATTAACCAACACATTGGCTACCTTTTGTTTTCACCCTGATTTACGAGCGTTTAAATGCATATCCTTGCCGCTAGTCTCGAACCTCATTTGCATAATGTAAATGCGGTCTGGGCTGAAAAAACTGCGACTGCGACTGCGACTGCGACTGCGGCTCCCAGCTCCCCATATAATAAATACCTCGACATGTGTGCGAATACACTGATAAAAAACCATTAAATATTGTTTGCACTTTGGGGTGTGCCGCCAGCTCAGAGCCCTGCTATGTTCTCTGAGTTTGATTTCAATTTTTCTGAGTGCAGCTTCCATTTCACATAAACTTTCTAAGCGTGGGCGTCGACACACTGTCAGAAATCGAGGCTAATCTTATAGACTCAGCCTTGACTATAGACTTTGCAGCATTTATTTCATTGACATATCATGTGAGATATGTGAGTGAATACACTGAGAAATAAAATTCACTACTCACTTACAATTTCCTGGCTAGCAACAAAGTTATTTGAGTTTTCGTACGATTTCTAAAAATTCGTTTCAGTTTATAAATATATATTCTCGAATATTTATTTATACCTTTTGCATTATTCTTGGCATTATCTCGTTTCCCTTTGCCTCATTTTCCATTCAATTCAAAGTCTTTAGCAAATTTTTCCAAGTGCAGTTTCCCCTTTTACATTTGAGCGCGAACATTTTTCGCTTTTGGGGTCAAGCAATTCATTCTATTTTATTTTCTTCCCTTGCAATTTGCACCATTTTTCGCAGGTTTTCTTCTTCTTCTCGAGCAGCAGCTGCAGCTGTTGCAATTGTTCTCTGTCGGCCCCGCCGTCAACGAATTTCACAGCGCTTACATAAGTAATTGAGTGTGTTCTCGATAATGCACTGTTAGTCCCATCCCCAAGACCCCGAGTCCTGCCATTGCTCCCCCAATTGTTTGGGGGATCCTTTTCTGGTCCTCCGTTACGCTTTTCGAATACGCTTTGCTTTGAAGCACTGGGCAAATACGAAAATTTATACTTCAGGCCGGGACCAAATGATTCCCAAAACTCAGATGTGCCCGCTGCAATTTGACCCACAGAATGCCATTTTTTTCTCTTCCCTCAGTTGGGTCCGAAGTGCATTTCTGGTCACTGTTCGCAATCGCCTTTCCCTCCGACGAGGTTGTGACCCACACACGCCTGCCGTGTGTGTGTGTGTGTGAAATCGTTTTATGTTGCAGCTTCGCCTGCTATTGGGCACTTAGTGCTATCGAGCACCCTCGGGCTGTGCAGTCCACGCTTCACTTGGATAAAGCACCAAAGCCTGTCATTAGTTCATCTGTTCGGATGCTCAACGAAAATGTTAGAAATGGAAACGTTTTCAGCTGCAAGTTTATTGGAACTAAG
>NW_022045915.1:368282-388297 GCF_001654015.2 Drosophila navojoa
AAAAAAGAAAACTGTTGCCGCATAAAGTTTTTCATGCAAGCAGCGTGAAGCGCTGCAACAGCAGCAGATAATGCGGCACTTATCTAACTTTTCAACACACTTGCAACTGCCTTTCAGTGGGCACTTGCAACCAAGTGGACGGCAGCTTAAGTTAAATGCCAAAACTTTTACGAAATAAATAAAACCCAAGCAGCGTATGACAATTAAGAATTTAGCATTGAACGGCAGAGATATTTCAGAGAGTAGATCAAATGTGTAGCAAGTACACAATATGCGGAAAGAGAGGTCTTTTAAAATATATAGAAAATGCATACATACATACATATTTGTTTAAAAATTATAAGAAGAAGGTATTTAAGCTAGTACTTAAAATATGTAGAGACCTAAAATTAAGTCCCTTTATATTTTAAGTACTATCAGAAAAAACTTGAGCCTCTCAGGGTAACAATTTTTGTTAAATAATAATAAATATTTTATTTACCTTAAACTTATTTATTCCTCAAATTTATTCTCTGTGTAAATTCAACAAAAATACAAGCAGCAAATTAAGAGCTTAGAATTGAATGACAAAAATATTTCATAAGTAAAAACTATCAGATTAAACAAAATCCAATGAAAAACTCAATTTTAAATATATCCTCAATTCCATATATATTGTATTTACTCTCACTTTTGATTTACAATTTACAATAACAAAACAAAAATCAGATAAGAGCTCAGCTAATATTTTTCTTTAATATCAAAAATAGTTCCTTTGCTTTATTACAACCTTTCTTTCATTTTAACTCGTTGCGCATTCAGCTGTAAAATAAATAAATTGAATATCTACGCAGCAAATACGTCAAATAGTTGCTATCAATGGGAATGCTTGCAACGTGCGGTTGCTTTGTATAAAACTACTTTGTGGCGCCACAGAACTCTCCGGCGCAGACTAAATGTCGCTATTGCAGTGTTGCAAATCTGATTTGGTTGAGTTGCGTGAGTGGTTTTCAATAAGTAAATGCCTTTGTGCTTTTATTTATTTATGTTGTTGTTCTGTTTTTGTCGGGCTCCACATGTCGTATACGTAATGCGGTAAATGCAAATGCAATAAGCGCTGCATTTATTTGCAATCAATTTTTTTATTTGTGCACGACTGAACTAATTAATAATTCATGGCAAATTGATGCGAGAATACGACGAAAATAAAATTTAGGTTGGAATTTCATTAAATTTGCCGCACTGCGAAAAATATGGCAAAAATGCACAGCAACAGCAACAAAGAGAGCAACAACAACAACAGGAATTGCAAAAGATACTTTTAAAATGTGTGCAAATATTTGCTTTTCAAATGAAAATGAATAAATGTACAGCAACAGCAGCAAGAGCAACAGCAACAGTTGCTGAAAAAGTTTGCGCTTTTGGCTTTGCTGTCATTTAATGAAGTCGTTGTTGCTGCTAGCCACAGGCAAAAGTTCAATGCGTTGCAGTCAGCTACTAATTAAATTTCATGCATCAAAGTAACAGCAAAAAGTTGTAGCTCGAGTGCACTTGCTTTGAGTCAGTTAACGCTAATGATAATGTTGCTGTTGCTGCTGCTGCTGCTGATGTTGCTGCTGATAGTGCAACCTGCTTACTAATATATACATGACATGGGACAACAGGCAGCGCGAACACTGTGTGTGTCAGCCCACAGCATGCAGTGTCAGTTCATTTATCTACAAGAGTGTGTGGCAGCAACAACAGCCGCAACAGCAACTATTGCAGCAGCAGCAGCAGCAACCGGATGCGTGGGCGACACACAGACGTGCGACAGCAGTTGGCAATCAATAAATCCCAGGACCTAGCTCCTGTTGATATTTGCGCAAGGCAATGCATAAATGCACACATACACACGCACACATACGCACACACACACATACGCACACATGTGTTTGCTGAGCGTGTATATGAGGGTTGATTGCTGACGTCCAGCTGCAAATTTGCATCAGCAACTGGTTGTTGTCATGACTACCGGACTTAGAGCCGTTCGTCCTTTTGGGGGTAGCACCAGCAGAACAGCAACAGCTCGAGTTACATGTCCATTCCCCAATGGAGAAGTACAGTTGCGCCCAAGAGCCACCGCAGGTGTTGCTTGGCAAATGCAATTTGTTTGTGGCAAAGACAATGAAACTTCAAGCTTCTGAAGACTTTTTTAAGGATACTAATTGATAGTACTCCAATTACGATTCAACTTTTAATTAAACAATATGCTGTTGCACGTGAAATCTTGGCTGGCACAAAACTCACTCATAATTATGGCTGAAATAACAATTGCAGAGTGCAGTTGATGGAAATAATTGAGAGCATTCGATGGAAATTTGCTCTGAGAGGATTTTATGCAACAGCAACTGTGCCACATGAAAGACTTCATTATTTTGTACAATTCTCGGAAGCTATTTATCGTTAAAAACGCTTCGGTGATCAAACAAACCCCACCTAACGAATTTAAGTCATTAAACAAGAGTTTATGCCCATGCAGTTTATTTTTTGGCATTTTACAGCACTTTCAGTGCTGGCAAACAACTAAGGTTCTCTCACTTCACAACACTACGAATGCGGATGGATAAATATCCACTTGATATTTTACAGCACTTTAAGTAATGCCCCACCCATACCTAGTTATTTTAGAGCACTTTAAGTGCCAAGCTGAAAGCACAAACATTTTGAAGGCACTGTACCTCTTATGTGACAGTCGCACACAAAATGGCGGCGCAGTTTTGGGTTGTACAGGTGGTGCAATACTAATCTGATTTAACTACTGTAACTGGCTTAGTCCGATGCACTTTGTCTGTTTCCGGTCAAATAATCGAGTGACAGGATACACAAGCACACATACACACACATACACACATGCATACACCTACACACATTTGCAATGCCTGGACAAACTAGTTAAAAACATATTTGCATAGAAAATCTTGTTAAAATGTGGAAGTGCAGACGAATTGGGGTAGGGGGCGGAGCCCTGCGGGGAATTTGGATTTAGTTTTGCGTCAAACTTTTAATTAAACTTGTAAATTGTTATGCCACAGCAGTAAAAACCAACAAGAAGAAGCAGCTAAAAAAGAAAAAAACAATAACACGCACACATGCAACAGCATGTCGCAGCCAAGTGGTCCCAGCGGCCGCTGGCAGTGTTGTAAACCGCTTGCTGTACTCACCAACATTGCCCTCCGCCTGCACAAGATCTCCATGTGTGACCAGCAACAGCAGCAGCGAAAGCGCTGCCAGCGAGACGAATTGCAGCTGACGCGCCGATTGCCGCAGTGCGTCCAGGTTGCAGCATAAGCGGCTTAGGCCGCAGCCACGCCCCGTTGATGCGGCCGCCCGTCTGCCGTTTAGCAAACGACGGCGGGGCGACAATGACGACGCCTTAGCACGCAGGGACAACTGTTGCCGCTGTCGTTGTTGTTGCTGTTGCTGCTGCTCCTGCTGCTGTTGATGTTGTTGCACTGACTGCTTAAAGCATTCTCTCTGCTGTTGCTGCTGTTCGCACTTGGCTGTTGTTGCTTTACGCTGCTGCTGCTGCTGTTCCGCTCTAGTTGTTGTATATTGCTGCCGCTGTTGTCGCTGTTGTTGTACATTGCTTGCCATGATAATCGGCCCACCTGCAAGATGAAAAAAGGGTTTTCTTACTTATTGCGGTTCTTGACGGAAATTGTGAAAGAAATTGAATGAAAAGTTATGCCTTGCACAGTGGCACAAAACTGATGATAAAGTTGCCAAGGAACTTGCATCATTTAAAGAGTAACTTAAGTTAAGTTCATGTTAAGTTCGTGTTAAGTTCATGTTGAAGTCATGTTAAATTCGTGTTGAGACCATATTAAGTTAATGTTTAGTTTAAGTAGGGTTAAGTGAAGTTCTTTTTAAGTTACGTTTAAGTAAAGTTAAGTTCATATTAAGTTCATGTTTAGATAATCTTAAGTTCATGTTAAGCTCATGCTTAGATCATGTTAAGTAAAAGTCATCATGTAAAAGTCATTAAAGCAAAAGCTAGTCCAGTTTGAATTTTTGTGAATATTTATCCAATTAGAATGCAAATTTAAGACCTCCAAACTGGCATTGTCATTGAAGTTAATTTAGCCTGATATATTTATCTCCATATCGCAGTCGCGGCATAATTTGTATACGCAAATGCCCAGCTGTCGGCGGCGAATGATAAATTCACGCTCTGCGGCCAAAAACTTAATAATTTGCAGCATTTATCATGCGGCGCGATGACACGCGGAATCCGCTTGATGAGTGATTTTTGGTTATTTTCATACCACTGTGCGGCCTGCCACTGCCACTGCCACTGCATTATGTATGGGCGAAAAATTGCATTTGCACGTATTTTAAGTGGGCCGGAGGAAGAGAACTTTCAGCTTTCCGGTATTGCTGGCACTGCTTATATATATCCAAACAAGTATATATACAATATTTCGCTCGATATGCACAATACGCAAGTTGCCCACATCCTTGAAGGCGGATACGTGCAAAGTGCAGGAGGTGGAGGGGGGCGTGGCGCACGGCGCAGTTACTCAGTATTGTTGCGCTGCAGTTTCCGGACTTTTCCCAGCGATCCTTTTGTGTGCTCTTACAAATAAGTCTTGCTGTTTATATGGTAATAAATGTCAGGCTTCATTTTGCCCACGAGCGCCACGAGTTGCCCCAAAAGGAAATTGATTTTTCTTGCCGCTTCAATGGAGCTGGCCGACAGCGGCGGCTGCTCGTTACCTGTACCCGCCCATTACCCAAGTCTCTCCCACCCAGGGGCCCCTTTTTCACTTCACCTGGCATATTTTGTATTATTGTTAAGCGCTGGACTGGGAAATGTCCCAACACCTGAAGCTCATCAGCAGCTGTCGCCGGGTTACACACCAAAATCTGCCCGGACTTACGGTAAATGTCGTCCAAGCATTGATAAAGGCCACAAATGAGAAAGAGAGAGAGCGAGATAGAGAAAGAAAACAAAGGCGAATCAAATGCAATTACCTGTCAATCTCGCCCAGACAAATTCCCAAAAGAAAAACTATTAAAGGCCAGATTTTTATAGCTCGACGTTCACTAGGTAAATGTTTGTGTGGGAGACTCTTTTTTATATTCTTTGTGAATTCCCCAAGTGTTGGGCTTGCCTTTTTTGACAGTTTACCAAGAACAACAAAAACGAATAAAGGTTGCGCCCCTGCAGATGTAAGCTGCTGACAGATTTAAGCTTCTATTAAGTGAAAGCTACATAATTAATTTATAATGCCGGAAAATTAGAAGAAGAAAAAACTGAAGTAATATATTCTCCTCATGGCACAAAGAACGAGGCAAAGGCAAAGGCAAAGAACCCAATGAAGCGGCAAGATAAAGTAAACTCTGCACGCAAAGAAAAATGCAAAATCTAGCAAAAATTTAATTAATAATAAAAAAGAGGGTATATTAATCTGAAATTAATGAAAAACTAGGAACAAACAAAATTCGCTGCATGCTAAAGGAAAACAAGAAAGAATCTGGTCATCGGGTGGGGTTGACTGGGTTATCCTCGACATTTGTTAAAACTGACGAGGGGGTCTTTATTAAGTTGAACAGTCTAGCACAGAAAATTCAAGAACATAGTTCAAAACTAACTGAAGTAAATTTAATAAAGACACTCTAGTAATCTAAAGTTAATAGAAAACTACATAGAAGAAAACTACATAGAAAACTACATAGATTCAATACAAATTCAACTACTCTGATTGGTTGTGGTCGACTGGAAGATATTCCAGCGAAATTAGAAGTCCCTTTCATAAGTTCCCCTCCTAGTATACATCATATCCGGACAGCCCACACTCAATGGGTCCACTGTGCAAATATAAATTGAAATAAATAATTCAAAGCTGTTAAATCAAAATGAGCAAAGGTTGAAAAATAGATTTTGGCATCCATAACCCAATCAGAAATTCAATTTGTAGCCAAGTGAATAAATGGCAGCCAAGGTTCATTTGTTTGCTCGTCTGTAAAATTGGTCGGAATACCAAATATTGCTTATAAAGTGGGCAGAGTCCTAATTACATATTCCGTTTGCTATTTGCTATTGCCAATGGCAAGTGAACGAGCCAAAACTTGAAATTCTTGTGAATAAATAAGGCAGAGCGGAGAATTATGTTGGGGCAAAGGGCAGTCAGGCATCTTTTACTGCGTATGACTGACTGGCTGACATATCAGATGATGTGTTTTCAATCATTACGCCTAAGCTGCGTGATTAATGGCAGCGCACAGGACTCCATCGGCTTGACAGAGTTATTCCCCAGGACATGGCTATGACTATGATTCCCACATTTGGTGCGATTGCGATTGCGATGCGTCTTGGGTTCATTTTTCATATATGTAGCTCCACGCCGATGGGCCGTCGCGTCGGCCTGGCAAAACTGAACAAAACTAAGCTTCAATAAGTTAAACGAGCCCACGGCGCTCCAGTGCCACATGCCCCCATGACGTTGCAACATATGCGGCGGCATAATTAATCATCACTCGAACGTGCCTAGAATCCAAGTTTATTTTTCGCCCATTTCACCCGTTGCCTGGCACGCAAAACTTACGACAAAACTTAGCTAAGCTCTTTATAATATTAGCTAATAATACGTACATATATACATGTAAAAAAAATATATATATTATGAGAAATTTATTGCCTGCAGGCGGAATATTTGATAAGCTGCCCACTCGGATTCAATTGAGTCGCCTGACGTCATCAGCCATTTCCTTTTCCTGTTTATTTCCATTGGCAATTCAACTCAATTGGAAGCCCACCTGGACAGTAAAGCTCAATAATTGCAAAACGTTCGCAGTTTCACTTTATAATATGCCACGCCCTTCACTCCCCTCCGCTTTCCACTGCCATTCGCTTTAATTAAGTGTCGAGCCACTGTGAACGCATCAGCGAATACAGAAGAATAATAACAAAGGATATAAAGATAAATCAATATAAAAACGTGAAAACCACAAGAAAATAATATATATGAAAACAAGTTAAGTGCCGTTAATGTTCTTTTCGAGTGCCATAAATAGGCTCTAACTTGCATTTGCCCAGCGCTGATCCATTAAAGACTGCTTAAGCTTTATTTGAAATAGCGAAGGACTCATCATGCGATTTGATTGCTCTACACCAAATGCAAAGTATTTGTCTAGCTTTGCGCATAAACATTTTGGCTCAAGGAGTGTTGAATGGAAAAAATAAGATTTTATTGCACAAAGCATGAAATAAACAAAATTCCATTTTACCAGAAAAACGACTTTAAATTTTAAATAATAAAAATAGTCCGATAAAAGCCTGAAGATAGTTTAAGATTTGAATATTTATTTAGTAATAAGTGAATTTTTATTCATAGGCATTTTTTATTTATTTTTTATACAATTCTAGCTGAGGAGTAGAAGGGATATAAGCTGAAAAAGCTTGAAGATAAGTTAAGAGAATTTTTATTCATAGGAATTTTGTATTTATTCTTTTTTTCAATTTTTTAATAAAATATTTAATTAATATAAAGCCATTAAACGTACCCTCCCACACTCAACACATGCAACAGCTGAGGAAAAATGCAATTAATAAAAAAGTTTGCCTGGCCACTGGCCTAGCCGTGGCTCTAGTTTGCATAGCTGAATTGCCACGCTTGTAATAAATGCTAATGGGTAGTGGCTATTTTTTTTTAAATTAAGTTAACAGCAACATGCGGCATTAAGCCAGTTTGTTGCATAGAGCTTGATGTCCCCATTCAATCTCTTGCAGCGCCGCATGCCACACGAAAAAAACCGCAAATGCCACAGCAGCTGTCACGATGCGTTTGTTTGTTCACTTTATTTTTATTTTTTATTTATTTTTTTTTTTATTTTTTTTTTTGGTAGAACAAGCTTTTTGCCCCTACGCTCAGGCTGCCGCACGCCTCGTTGCCAGCATTGCTGCAATTAAAATGCAAGGAAATTACTTTTAAATACATTTGTTGCGCTTGTCAAGCGGCCGCACAGGCAGCTTGGCCTGTTTTGCCTTTTGTTGTGCCACCAGCTCCGCTCCGCTTCACTTCCGTCCACCCAGCTCGTGCTCCTGCTGCAGCTGCCGCTCCTGCTCCTGCCGCCCCTTTAGCCAAAACCCCATTGCCTTTCTAGTCACATCCGTTTGGCTTTTATCCGCGCATATTGCGCCCTGAAGCGACGCGCTTGAAATTCGCACTCAACTCGCAACAGACCCCGCAAGCAAACCACACAACCCACCCACACAGCCACCCACTAGTTTGTCACTAGCAGCATTTTCACTTTCCACTTTCCCGGCTTCTGCATTGGCTGCTCTTGGCCTCGACTTGCATATTTTTGGCTCGATAGTTGCCCACATTGAATTTCAATCATCAATTTCAATCAAATTCACTGCGATAGCCGCAAATTTTATTGGCTTGGGTAATACAAATTTGACGTCGTCTTTTGCCAACTGCAGTTGCGAAAACTTTTAATTCAATTAGGGCCATCGAAAAACAGGCTAAGAATGATTACTTTTGCCAACTAGATAGCTGCTTACCGCAGGTGCCTAATGCCGCGCTCAAAGGGTTCAATAAAAAGGCTAACTTAAATAATTGGTAACATTTCATTTCTATTATTAAAAAAAAATATTATTATATATTATTTTTTTTTTATATGAATGTATATAATTTGAGGAGACAGTAACATGTTCTAAAATTTATATCTCTTTTATTAATTTAATATAATTGCCATAAGTCTACTTAAGCTATTCGCTTTAAGGGGAGTTACTTTACAGTCTGCATCCCTGCATGATTAATCGTTCAACAGCTCCCATCACTGTTTTACAACACTAGACTGAAAAACATTATTCAAAGGCTGTTAACAAAGTCTGTTGCCCATTTCTTAACATGTCACTTTAAATAAATCTATTACTCATTTACCAACACTGAACAGCACTACTAACACGCTGTCGGCGCAGCCAACTTCACGCACACAGTTTTCTTTTCTCGAATATTACTGAAAATCTCAATACTCTCTATACGCATTGACTGCTTGACGGGAAGTCTTTTGGAAAAGAAATTTCATGAAACATACGATCAAATTTTAGAGCCTGTGAAACGAAACTTTATGTAAAAACAAACAGCCGCTTGTCAATACATTCGGGGCCGAAACGAGGGAGGAAAAAGGCTGACTATGGGCAAAAAACAGAAGATGAAAAAGGCAGCCGCCGCAGCCAAGGTCGCTGCTGGCGATGCGGCCAAGAACAAGAACGACCACAGCTGTTGCAGCGGCGGCGGCAGCGCCTGCAGCAACGCCGGTTGCTGCGGCAAAAACAAGTGCGCTGAGAGCTCCAATTCGAAGACAGATCTGAGCTCCGTCAATATGCAGAATCTGATGACTCTGGCCGAACATCTGCAGGCCTCACCAAGTGGCAAATGCAAGAGCCAGAAATCATCCGGCTCCGGCTCCTCGGCCTCGGACAGCTCTGACAGTGACGATGCGCCAGGAGAAGCCGCCGGCGCGGCAGGCGGAAGGGAGCTGCAGCAACAGAAACAATCGGGGGATGGGCCGTCAGAGGTGTTTGCGATACCAAAGTATTCGCGCGGCGAGAAGAAGGCGCGTCGCTTGCTCATGAAGTTGGACCTGGAGCCGGTGCCAAATGTCTCTCGCGTCACCATGCGCAAGGCCAAGAATGTGCTGCTGTGCATCGATCAGCCGGAGGTGTTCAAGTGCCCCAACAGCAAGACTCTCATCTGCTTCGGCGAGGTGCGCATCGATAATGCCTCGAATGCGGCTGCCGCCCAAGCAGCCGAGCGCTACATCAACGACGTGAATGTGCATACACCCCAGATGCAGAAGGATGGCAGCGAGGGCCTCCTGGAGGACCAAGAGGGCGAGGAAGTGGACATCGAGGCACTCGGCAGTGAACTGGACGAGAAGGACATTGAGCTGGTCCAAATGCAGGCTGGCTGCACGCGCCTCACGGCCATCAAGGCACTGATCAAGCACAAGAGCGATGTGGTCAATGCCATCATGGAGCTGACTGTGGGCGTGGACATCTAATCACCGTCTACAGCGCGATTTGCTGTCTAAAGTGTCGCCGTTAAAGTTGACAATTAAAGAAATATTCAAATTTGGTATGAGATACCATTGATTAAAATTTTCCTTATATTTTGACTGGTGTTGATCCCCAATCAGATGTCGTATTATTTTCTATAATACTATATCAATTTAGGTTTCATTTCACAAGTAATATCATCTCTGTTGAAGTAGTCAATGCTTTAAGTTAGCTTTCCTTTTTATTTTAACTCAAACGTCTAATCAATAAATAGTAAAGATTTATAGATGATCCAGCTGGATTGTGTAAAGGATTGTGTAGAGATAATTGAAAATTTAGGATTATATAAATTTTGCCTCAACATATTGGGGTTAGAGTCTCTTTGAGCACCGACTCGTCTATAAATTGTATCTAGGTATTCCTTTTTTTAACACAATGCTCACATAAATCAAGTCTGATCCTCTTCTATAAAATTTTATCTACCGCATCACTCGACTCCAATAACAACAGTTACGTTCTGCAAGCCTTTAAGAAACGCCCTGAAATCTGAAATCTCATGCACACATTTCATTGCCGAACACTTGGCCATTTAAATGTGTTGCCAGCCCAAAGCATCAGCCCTGTCAACTGGTTAACATTCTGGTCTTGTGAACTAGTTCCTTGAAACTTGCCGCAAACAGTTGCAGGTAATTGCTGCCAACTTGCCAGCTGAAAGAGTTTCTTTCTGTTCAGCTGACTTCTGTTTGCCGAAATGTCATTTATCTTAACTCGTTCTTGGCGCATAATATTTTTCTGTTTCGCCGTCTTTTGTTTCTTTGTGAGGCTTTCATCGTTGAGCTGCTTTGGCACAGTTGCTTAACTCCAACTTTAGTTTTCTCTCTCGTTTCTTTTCAACTTTGTTATCTAGGCGATTTTCCCTTCAGTTTTCATCATTTGCGCATTTTCATTATTTTGTATTGTAGCTGGGTGTAAGTAATCAGCTTTCCAGCTGGTTGAGGTTTTTGTTTGTTTGTTGCTGTTGTTGCTCTGGTTGCTCTGGTTGCCAGGTGCCATTGAGAAGGACTCGTTGAATAAGTATTCATTCAATTAAAATGGCTTTTGTTGGCGGACGGCTTCGCCTTCTTTTGACATCCTGTCGCCAGGCAAGGAGTCGTCCTGCGAGCACACAGCGCAAAGCCACTTAATAAATGGCGGGTTCTAACTTTCGGCTTAATTTCATTCAATTTGCAGCTGTCGTCAGCAGCCGTAAAAAGGACTTTAGTTTTTGCATTGTGGCAGCACTTGCTGTACAATCGCCGCGCCCCAGTCAAGCCCCGCCTAGCCCAGCCCACCACAGCCCAGCGCACGTTCAACAATTTCGACCGAGTGAAAATTACCAAAAATAAAACGACAATACTTTCGTGGCATGCTCGACTGGCCAATACCCTGTAGGCTATTCGACTGAGTAAAGCTTGGACCACATGGAGTCATATGGCTAATAATATTACGTATACGTTGCGATGGCCAATTTGATATATTTTTAAAATATTCTAAAATATTTCAATATCTATCATTTATAGCTCATGAAACCTTTGCTGCTTGGGCCAAAAATCACACACTTAATTCATTTAAAATAATTTGTATAAATTCATGCACGAAAAAATACACATACGCCCCATTAAACAATGATTATTTTAATTTATTTTATTTTATTTTTTTTTTTTTGTTTTTTGCATAGCTTTTGCACATTTTTGTTGATGAATTTGATATTTTCAGGAGGTTAAATCGAAAAAATTAAGATTGGCATGGACCAAAATAGATGCATCATGGTTGTGGGTCAAATAAAATGATTTTACATTACGTATACGTTCTGTTGGTCATCATGAATATTTATTTATTTATTTACTCAGCCGCAATATACTCGCAATATAATTCTGAATGCGTCAGTGATTTATTTATTGATTTACATTTATATTATTCACTCAATCACTGTTTAAATCACTTTTACAGGGTAATCAAGCAAATAGCCTGGCAACATTCCTTATTCTATTGCTGGCGAATTGTAAATTGAAGCGGAAATTGATTAAGTTGGGCGCGCAGAGTTTTAATCAGCGTTTTGAGGACGCGCTCGCAATACAAATTTATTTGACAATCCCCAGTCAGAGGCGGCAAACTTTGCAGCAGATGCCAGGCAATGGCGGCAGATGGCTGGAGGGATGGGCGAAATGCGGCAATTCGTGGCAGGCATCACCTGGCCACATGGCGCACGTCTTACGGTTGAGTAAACAGCTTAAGTAGCCAGAAACAATGAAGTGTGTGGGCGTGGCCCTCTCGCCAATTCCAGCTGCCAACTAACGACTGCAACTTTCTACAAACAATTTCAAGTTTTGTGGCTTCTCAGGTCGAAAAAATTGCTCTACCTATTTTTCGTTTTGCGGCCGTCTTTGAAATGAAATTCTGTTACCTTTGAGACTCGTGAATTTTTTGTTATGGAGTTTGCGGAATATTTCGAATCAGTTGTGGACCTTAGTTTTTCAACGTTTGATTTGCTTGCGCATTTCTTGGACCAAAGCCGCAAAGGATTCCGCCTTATGTTCCGTCTGGACGACAGCTTGTGGCTGTCAGTTGCGGTGCGTCCGAGCATGAAACAAGAACTGTCAAGAGCTTGCCTTCTAAGTGGAGAAACAGGGAAAGTACACTTCTCGCAGCAATCTGGCAGATATTGTTCAAAATTTGGCTAACGACGACAGAAATTCTTAAGCGAAATTCTCAACTCTGAAATTCCTTAATAAAATGCAGATAAAAGCAAACACAAGGTGTGTTTATATTTTCGAAAATTTTCAGAAAAATAAGTATTGTATTTATAAGAAACAAATATCTGATAAACATGTGTCTATTTCTCTCAGTGTAGCCATTTATATAACATTCTTATGCAGCTTTACTGGCTGCCAGCTCAGGAGGCAGTTCATCATTCAGGACGTGGCTGGGGCTTAAGCCATTTCAATATTCGTTTACTGCTGAGCTAATCACAATGCTGCGGGTCAAAGGTTGCACACTTGAGCCTCAAGTGGTACTGGCAGCAGGTAGATGAGCCCACCTGGCACTTTAGAGCTCTTCGGCGCCACATTATTGTGCATATCGAGCGAGCACTCGACCAAGCACAGACACAACGACAGCTGCGTATCTACGAGGATTATTTAGGGCTCTTTCCGGTCAACGTTTTGCGGGCAAAACAAATTGCCTTTATCTGACTTTGACTTTCATACAAATATACGCAAATACATACATACACACAGTTCACTTTCTATATAAATACATACATATATACGCGCTTAAATACAATTCATATTTTGAGCTCGGCGTGAAAATGAAAAGGGATTTCCGTTGTGCGGAAAATGAAAAGCAATTAGATAAGCTCTGGCCGCCAGCTGAATGTGGCAATTGGATATGATTTGTGTGCCGCCCCACTGCCCCCTATCTGCCTGACTATCTCCAGCTGTTTTACAGCCATTCACTGCATGAGGTAATCCCTTTTAATAAAGCCTTTACTTTGATTTCAAATTAAAATGAGAGCCCAACCGTTGACCTTTGTTCTAATATTTCTTTACTCAGCTTTTGATTAAGCTAGGAATTTCGTAATAAAATCGTATTTCATATTTAGCACAAATTCTGTTTTATTTCCCTTGGCTTTTCAATTTGACCATTTGTGTATTTCTTTTGTGCTTGGCTGTACTCGATTTCGTAGCTCAGTGGAAATGCAGGAGCTATCTTATTTTTTGCTGAAAATTCGCTTTTTAGCGCACTAAATTTCAATGAAATAAGAGATCCCTAATTGAATCTTTATATATTGTATATATATATTTTTATACATATACTTATTAAACAACAGCCTTAAATTATTTAATATATATATTTTATATTTACTTTATTATTTATTATGCTTGTTATTAATTGGTATTGCTAATTTTATTGTTGTGTTAATTGATTTCTTATATAATTTATATAATACTTATTACCATAAATGCGCTATAGAGTTAACAACAAAATCTGCAATAAAACTATATATAATAATTTTTTTTTTATTATAATAATAATAATAATTTTTATATAAAATGATTATTTGTTTTTTTTTTTTATTCGTAATACATATATACATTTTTATAACCCAGAACCCATATATTATTTTATTATTATTATTAATATTATTAATAATATTTTGTTTTATTATTATTATTTATTACTATTTTTATTTCATATGATTTTGTAACAAATGAATTGTTTGTATTAAAAAATAAATAGATATATATATTTCTTACATAAGATTGCCAATTATCTCATTAGAAAGGCGCAAACGGATTTAATGAAAACTGAGAGCTCGAGCTGGAGCTCTTTAGCTAAGCCCCCTAAGCCTAATAAGCTGCTTTTGAGAACTTTACACTTTTGGCTTTTAGCCAATAAGAGCTAGCAATAGTGAAAGCTGCCTTTTAAGCTGTTGCTGAGTATGTTTTAGTTTTCTATTTTTTGTTTTTATTTATTTTTGTATATGTGTACATATGTGCCTCAGCGCCCCAGAAGCTCACACAACCCATTTTCAAATTAGAAGAAAACAGCTTGGAGAACATTTTTCAATTTGCAAGCGAGCTGCATGGAAATTGTGCACATCCTGAGCTACAAGCTGGGATCCGCTTTGGCGCTGCCAAATCCGCTTACAAAAGCAGCGAGTCCTGCGAAAGCTCCTGTTGCTGCCGTTATCCTGTGCAACTGCAACAAAATGTTGCACGCGCGAGCATTTATGAATATATACATATATCAATATCTATATATCTATATGTGTGTATATTAACTTTACCCGCAGCAAACTTTGACTGCGCAATTTTTTATTTTTCTTATGATATTTTTCCGAGCGAAAAATTTAAATAAAAATGCATAAATAAATTGAATTGTGAGATATGAACTCGCATTTATTTTTAATCTTGTTAATATGCACGTTGACAGGCCTGGCCAATTTTCGCAATCTGTATCTCTGCTTTTGTGTATCTGCAATAGGTCAGCAGCAGCAGGAGGAGGAGGAAAACTGCATATCAATTGGAAATCAACATTCGCCGTTTTCCAAAAACAAATTGCGCAGTTTGTAAAAGAGACTCGAGATAGGGTTGCAGAGGCAGATTTCCCCATGTAACTGTCGACTACAGTTGCATCTCACCTTTTGTGTGAGTGCGTGTGCATGTGTGTGCGTACGTGTGTCTGTATAACTGTTACTGTATCTATGGCTGTATCTTATCTGTTTGATAACAGGAAATTGATATGCATTAAATGTGGGAATTTTTTCATGTTTTGCTGTTATTTTGTGTTTGTATTTTTTTTTTTTTTGCTGTCTCATTTATATAATGTATACGTAATTTTATCATTAATTTATGAATAATACGATTGATGTGCGTGTGCCTTAACTTTCCATCCTATTTCACAATTTCAGCAGGTAATTATATAATAAGTGAATTTCATTTGCATTCAAATTGGAAATACAGTTCTTATTCATAATCATATACATATATATATGTATTTCATTATAAGAATGAGAATGTGGACTTTCCAGGCGATCGCACAAGATGGCGTCGCGCACAATTTGCATAAAAATATGCTGCACAAATTCGTAGCATACTTTTCAGCGAAAACCCTTTTTAGTCAAACGGAAGTAACGCAAAAGTTTGGCTTTGCACAAAATACGCAAAGTTTACAGGCTTTTCATTGAAGTTTTCATAAGTTTTTTTTTTCGGTTGGTCTTATTTTATTATTTTTAGCTGTTGGTTCTTTTCGAGCTTTGCCCGTGACTTACCACAGTTAATGGTGCGCAGAGCTCTCATGATAAGCCCGCTGCATTTTGGGCATCAATGCTGTGCGCCATATGTTGCCACAAAAGACAGCGCTTGGGACGACGACAGCGGCAGCAGCTGAAGATGTCACACAGCCAATGAGCGGAGCTGGCCACACTCGAACGCCAATCGCTGAATTAGCTGTCGCAGAACACTAGCTGGGAATTTTGCCTACTTGTTGTAGGCGTCACTTTTCTTATTTAACCGCTCAACACATTGCGGAGCGTTCAACACGCTGCGCTCACCAGGTTGAACTGAACTCGCCAGCTCGCTGCGTGCATCAGGTAGACGCACACGAGCCGAAGCACAGCCAGCCGAGACACGACGGCTAACACACGAGCGATGTGCGTCGTGAGCCGAAGTGACGCTTTCCAGCATTCCAGCTGCACGACAGGGGTATCGTGTGTGTCTGCCTATGTGAGTGTGTGTGTGTAGACAAAGCTTTTTGTGTGAAGCTTTTGCTCTGCCTCTGCTGGCTGCATTTACTGCTACTCCTGTTGCGTCGACAGCGACGCCCACGCCAAAAAGCTTTGAGCTTCGTCGGCTCGCGTCGTACAGCTTTTCATGCCCACGCAATGCGTGCCAGCTTGCTTGTGTGGAAGGAGGCGGGGCGCCGCCTACAGCAACATTGGCGCCTGTCTTCAGTGTGAGGCTTGCGTTCTCGCTCACTCGCTCGTTCGCCAATTCTCTCTCTCCCTCCCTCTCGCTCTTGCTCGCACTCTCTCTCCCTACTCTTGCTTGCGTTCTTTTGGGTTTCGTTCCAAAAATAGCAACAGCGCGAACATTCTGGTTGCCGCTGCCCCTGCCTCTGCCCACCTCCCCATACCGCCCCCCCCCCTTGCTGCCTTCTTTATATTTGGCCACATTTTCTTTTAAGATTATTCAACAAAATGTTTTGATACTTTTTACACAAATTTCGCCTTTAAGCCAGCCCATCAAAAACTAAACCAAGAAACCCAGCCCCATCTTCCACTCCCTCCCCTCCCCAAACATTTCCTTCTTTAGGCCGAACTCTACTTGTTTTTCTGCACAAGTTTATAAATTTGATATGTTTTTAACATTTGCCATCTATTTTTAGGCACAATTTTGTTTTGGAAGCAGCGCCTGCGTAGGGAATGCCCCTAACCCCCCAGCTCCCACATTGATTTTTTTCTGTTCTGTTCGCGTTGTTTTTGTTATTTTTCGGCTGCCGACGCCTTTTATGAATGAACTTGGCTCACATATGTACATATATCTTATATGAATTGGGGGCGACAGTGCACTTGCCCACCCTCGGTTTCTAGGAGGATCTTCTGTAGTCCTTGCTGCCTCGAGGGTTAGTTTAGAATCAGACTTGAAATTTTATTAAGTAAATGGATTGCCGTTGTCGTTGTCGTTGTCGTTGAGGTTTGTGCGATGCGCCATATGACGCCATTGTATTACAATTCCATTCGCATAGCCATCCTTTGGTGGCATCGGGCCAAAGGACATAGCCGGACTTCGCAAACGTGCGGGAATTATGATTAATATTTGCTTAGTTTTTAAATTAATTGCATGCAACGGCTGCCGCCTCCGGTTTCATTAATAATTCCGCAAATAGGTTACGGTGCCTAGAAGTGAGGACCGAGCGAGTGGTGCAAAGCCCTTGCCATATCGAGCGATAATTTATTGCCCCGGGCAGCAGCTTGTGCTTTTCATATCATAGCATTGGACTATTTAATCAATGTATTCAATTTGATGCGAGTCAACAAATATATGAGAGATAAATACACGACTATTTAGTGATTAGATATTCAATTTGGTTCATTTATGCTGAGTACTTTTTGGGGCTACGCAAATTGGGCTTCGGAACTACATTGTTAAAGGGATTAACGTACTTGCATAAAGCTATAATGCAATGAATATGATATTAAAAATATATATACATGGTGTATGTAGAGCTCTCAGAAATAAAAGTCTTTAAACTACCCTAATATGGATAGAAAATCTAAATTCGGTTTATTCGAGAGAAAGAGACTACAGCCGATAAATATATAATGAGCCTTCAGAGCGGCTTCGAGAACATAAGTGGTAGACAACAAGTGAAAGTAGTTTCAAGAATGTCATGCTAAGTACCAATAGACCTTGGCACTCATATTACTATTATATTTTATTAGTCAGCGATTGGACATATCAATTTACATTTATTTCTGGCATATTCTAGGCATTAATGGAATATCCGTAAAATCAACAACTAATAGCAGACAAATATGTTTATAGACCTATTGTGACGTTGGCATTAACCACGTATCATGGAATATTACCTCTTTTCTATTGAAACAAATTATTTTAGTTCATGTAAAGGGACCTCAATATCGCACAAGTTCATCGAAGCGAAATCGATTTGAATACACTAAATAATTCACCAATTACTTAAGCAATAATTAATGATAGAGATAATATGAAAAGTATATGAAATATAAATAAAAATAAAAAAAATATTACTAATAAAGTAAACGTAAAAACAATATAAATATTAAATAATATTATAAAGTAATTAAAATATATTTATTAAAATATGGAAAAAATAAAGAGTTTGTAGAATTTAAAAACAAAGATTACGAAACTTAACAAATATAATTTTATATTAATTAAACAATTACTATATATTTAGTTCCATGAAAAATTTCTCAATTTATGCTTTCAGTTGGGCCGGGCAACTTAACTGCTGTGTCAACTCTTTAATTTTAGTTTTTATTATCTTGTTTATTAGTTTTTGTATGTTTTCGTTGTCCTCTATTTCATTAAATAAATATTGTTGATACCCTTTTAGTGCGGCTGTTAAATATTTATATTGCCGCTGGGCTTACAATTTATGGAGCCTTTCAACTGTGAAGCGAAAGTGTTTTTCATAAGTTTTCCTTTTTATTAAAATATATATAAATTTGTATATGTTCCGCCTATTCTAGGTGGAACTATTTGGTAAATTTTATGTGTGACGTTTTATGAATTGCTTTTTTATATGCCTCAGTGTTGACGCACAAATGTTTGCATTTCATTTATATAGCGAGTGTGGTCGCGACGGGGAAATTGTGGCACAGCTTCCGGGTTTGTTTACATAAGTCTTAATCAAAATGAATTTCTCGCTGTGACACAGACACACTCATATAACCACAGGAAGGCATATACATATATTTCTCCAAAGAATAGAAATGTTTTGCTATATTTAACACAGCCACACGTCCTCACAGCCAGAAGTTGTCAACAGCATTCAATCAAAGCAAATGAAGTACATGAAAAACACCCACGGGCCACAGCTTAGGCGCAAACAACTAACAATCATAAAAGTTGGCAAAAGACGCATTTGCGACATCGACAGCTGCTGTATCACATGTCCTGCCACCTGATCTGTCCAAAATCCGGGGCACGTGACTCAGTTTCCATTGCAACGACCCAATAAACGACGAAAAGCTCCCAACAGCTGCGCTCACTTTTCATTGAGTGACAAGTTTTTTTTTAAATGTAATACTGTCATTTAGCTACTAATAACGGTTTTACGTAGTAAACTCTGCCTAAAATAGACCAAAATTGTAAGAAAACAAATATATGTGCTTTATTTTAAACGTTTGCCAATTCCCATTTGAAAGCAAATGAAATAAAAAATATGTTGCATACTTTTGTGCGTTGCAAATTATTAAGCTGCCTTCCAAATGTTTTTTTAATGAAAGGACACTAAAAGCTAGACTAAATACTTGTATGATGTCAAAGAGGATCAAAGCACACTTGTATATATTATATGCATTACAATCTCACTCTTACAGTTGGCCAACATAACAACCACAACTGCAAGTTGGCTAAGTAGCGGAAGACTTATGTTTTTTGAAAGCCCACTGAAGAAACATTTGAAGGCCAAAACATTTTCAACAATGTTCTGTTACGGTAGTGCCCAAGGGCCAACCTTAACAATCTCCAAACAAAAATACAAATCTTATCTAACAGTTAGAGCCCAAAGGGGAGGCATGCGAAAGCTTTCCTCTCAGCTATTTAATTTTGATGTTCTTTTCCTTACTCCAAATCCATCTAAAACGGCTAAAGAGAGCAGATGGGCTTTTGGGGGATTTATGAGGTAGGTGAAAGAAGGCCTGTCTAGGCATGTAATGTACAGTAATGTCACAATA
>NW_022045915.1:420057-442557 GCF_001654015.2 Drosophila navojoa
AACTATTTCTCTTCCTGGTATTATTTAGATTGAGTGAAAATCGCCTGTGGCTTTATGTGTTATCGACGATGAAGAACACTCACTTTTCTTGGGCTAAGTCCAAATAACACAAACAAATTGTGCACTGCGTTAGCTGTAAACTATAAAAGGTATGACTTATTCATTGGAAATGTCTTAACTAAACCGCACGCCTCCAATACTCGGATGACTGACTGACTGCGACTGCGATGGTGACTGTAACGATCGACTGTGGGTGGGTTGGACTCATTCGGAGCTGCGCCAATATTTACAGTTCCACATTGATGGACATGTACAACAATTTGTTTGCCTATTTTGTTGAAATTCTTTTTATTTCTAATTCTTTTTGGAGCTATTTTTATAACTGGCTTACGAATTTGTAATTTGTTTAATGATTCACTTAGAGACTGAACTGACGCATTTCTTTATGAACTGTGGGAATTTAGGGCCCGCTTACTGAAAAGTATTTCTCTTTTTTACCACACACACAGTCCCCATGTATGACAGAGGTATTTGTATTGACTTGTTGACCAACCTCGTTAGGCTAGACATACATATGCATATATATATAAAAATCCTGATAAGATTATGGACAAGGGCAATGCCTCGAAATAACTTTGTTCAAACTTGAAAGCGCAAGCCGTGAAGTGCGGGCTCTATTAATTACCCATTATATTAACATACGATAAAGAAAATATTCCTTTTAAGTGTTTAATTAGATAATCTTTAATCTCAAAGAGTATTTGGACAGCGCGTGAACGTTTTAGCTCCATGTTGTCGGGCTATCCCAATCAAATGTTAATTACTTTCAATTTGCTAAAAACACAAAAAGTGTCAGTTCTACAACATTTTAACAAAACAAAAACTTTGATTCTATAAACATATATGTGACGTCACAGGGCACTAGGTAAACAAACAGTTTATTTTTATCTTCAATCGTAGATTGAATACTCTTGCAGCCATAATTAAAACAAAACTGAAACTAAATAATGAAATTTCTATTTTTAACAAAAGAATTATATGATAATAATATAATCAGTTGATTGAACTGATGAGTTATTCGCCGCGAATCAAAACAAATATCAGAATTATATTCAATTAACGAGGCAATTAATACACATTTATTGCAGTAGAAAATTTGTCTAGACAAAAGTAAAAATTCTCGCGAATTATGCGCACGGCAACAGAATTGAATAAAATGAAATACTATTTTTGATCATCTTTCAGCTGTGAGATGAAGATGAATTTGAATATAAATTATAGCAAGAAAGCTGCGAGTAAAAGTTGATCAAACGGTTAAACGATTTTTGAAAACTTGCGGACAAATATGACTGCGTTTTGAGCACATTTAAAATATATTCTTTATAACGATAAATACAACTTTTATGACTGTCTCAAATCGTCATTTACATTTATGTTTGTGTTTTGGCAAATTTCCCAAACTTGGCTTTCTTATGTATTAGCAAAAAGCTATCTTAAATCATATATATTTTTTATGTTGAACTATATATGAATATTTTGGTCATGTACTAAAAACTTTTAGCATATATTGAAAACTGATGACTCAGATATTATTGTTGTTGTTGTTGTCACATTACCTACTTTCAATATTTTGTGTTGACGCGCGCTGAATGTGTTTTTAGCCCACTAAAGTAGACAGAGCAACAGCACCAGCAGCAGCCACAGCCACAGCCACAGCCGCAGACGCAGCAGCAGCAGCAGCCGATTGACAACTGTAAAACATGGCCAAGTATGTACGAATACACACACAAATACATTTACGTATACGGCATGCAAATGACGTAAGCGCACGGTAGCTAAACGCCGCATAAATAGCCAAAACACAGGAGGAGGCCAAATCGGAAAAAAGAATAGAAAAAAAATAGAGAAACAAAACACACACAAGCACTTGAACTCGCATTGGGCGAACAATTTACAATCAGCTAACAAGGGACACATGATTTATTAGCGGCAAACATTTGCGAAATTACAAAGCTAAAAGCAAAGGCGCACCCACACACGCATATGCGGCATAAAAGAGAGGGAGAGAGACAGAAAGAGAGCCAAGGAGAGCAAGCCAAAGCAAGCAAATACAGTGAATAATCGAAAAGTTGAAATTCCCAATTTTTGAATCATTACAATATAAATAAAAATTTTAATATAAAATTCTTAAAATTATTAATCATAATTTTGTACTAAAATGTACATAGTAAAAACATGTTTCCATTTTACAACATGCCAATTTAGGAGCAACCACTCTATAACGTAATGTGAGCGCGCTACGTAGCGCCAGTCATCAATCAATATTGTCTTCCGGCTGAGCTTTCAATTGATCAACGATCAATGCAAAACGTAAGCTCGACGTAAACGGGCAAGGTCGTTTCATTCCACGTTTCATTCACAAAATCCAATTAGGTTCCGGTTTGAAATGCGAGAGCATAAAGCAACAAGAAAGAGCGAGATGGTGAGTGACCGTGAGAGGAAGAGAGCAAGAACGGGTTCAATGCAAATTGTTTATTAATAGTTTGCTCATTCAGTTTTTCTCTTTTTTTTTGCGTTCTATCGCCTCTATTGTTGCACGTGCTTACACCCGCAACAATAACAACTACAACATAAAGTTGCCGCCGACACGTCGCTGCCGACGCTGACGCTGACGGCGCTGCTTTGCTTCTCGAGTTTTATTTTAAATTCTTTTTGTTTTTTCATTTTTCTTGTGTTATTTTTGTTCTTCGCTTTGCTGCTACTTTGTGGAGCTTGTAAAGGGAAATAATTTCAATTTTTATTGTAGCTGCATTTTCGAGTAGAAATTCGAAAATGTTTGCAAGCATTTCTGTTTGGATTTTTGGAGTTAATTTTGGTATTTTATTATTATTAGCTGTGCGCCTTGCCCAATACTGAAGAAAACTACATCTAAACAGTAAATCGGACAGGAAATGCGCGCGTCGGTAATATAATTAAGCCAACTTGTAGGTCAAAACGTGGCTGGCAGGCGAAGCGGCAGCTATTTGGTGTTGCAATAACGGTAAGTGCATACACAGACACATAATCATTCAAAAGCTCACGTCTCTCGGCGACAGCGGATGAGTGAGTAATTGAGAAAGCGCAGACTGCGAGGGAGCGGAAGAGGGAGAGGAGCACAGAGTGAGATCGGTGACAAATTACAAATGGCCGACAAATTAGTTGCAGCTTTAAATGACAACTTCCGTATAATCAGCGAAAGAACCAGAAAAGCATTAGACAAATTTGCACATTTAATCAAAGACAATTGAATAATTGCGTGCATAAAATAACTGGAGTACAGACAGAGCCCAACAAGTGCTACACTTCGAAATACCCTGTAACAACTATTAAGATAATCTAATAAAATTGATATAAAATTATATTGCAACCACAAAAATGTTACTAATTGCCTAGAGGGTAAGCAAAAATCAAGTATTTGTAAAATATATATCTAATGGAAGCAATAAATATATACATAAATATTTATTCGAATATATTTCTTACGACTCCTATTTAAGTACAGGGTATTCATTAACTACCAGAAGGAAACCAACACCTCCACATTCACTCGCACACACACACATCTATGTGTACTTAGGATAGTTGCTCTCTTGCCTTCAGGGGCGGCGGCAGGTGTGCGAGAGCGAGACAACAGTGCAGTGCCTAAGACAATTGTCAAGTGCTGCCTGCCACGCTGCTTGTTCTGCTTGCTGTTGTTGTTGTTACTGCACTTCCTACTAGGAAATTCTATAGAAAAATGTGCAGACGACGACAAACACCGCACACCGCTTCCCAATGCAGTCGGCAAGTGTCATTTGAGACGCACACACAAACACACACATGCACACATACATAGCGCTGAAGATCTGTGCAGCTGTCGCCGTTCATATATATGTATATGTGGTTGTCTGTGTGTGCGTGAGCATTTTATGCTCTTTTTATTGTATGCAGCAAAATGCATAAAATCAGAGAGCAAACAAATAGCAGCTGTCGCAACAGTAAAACTTAAACTCCACTTCCAGTCGATAGGAGCGAGAGAGATGGGGCAACGTGGCCTGCACCCCATGAACTTTTGTGCTCAATAATCCACTTGCCAAAGTGCCTGGACAATATAAAAAGAGATGAAAATTACATAATGCTGCCAAAACGCCATTTGGCAGCCAGCGGCAAATCAATTTAGCTTGATTAATGCAAAACAGCAGCAATCGCAGCAGCGCCCTCTGGCGTCGAACTGTGCCAAATTACAGCATTCTCTCTCCCATTGGATCATCATCATTATTTATTTATCATATGCTTATTCATATTTATTTGCTGAAAACTGCGGGTGGCTAATTTTTGCGCATTTCCACACTACGAGTGCGTCTGATTTTTCCCAATTCTTTCGCCCACCTATGGTGGCATTCAACAAAAATTTCTTCAATTTTGGTAATGCGGGAAATTTTTTCCCTCTGCTACCTGCCAATAGCGGCCATGTGTGTGTGGTAGGCGTGGGAAATGCAACTTGCCGAAAGAAGGAAGGAAGAAACCAAATTGCAATTGTCGTCGTTGCAAGGACGTGTGAAAATGTGCAAATGACAGGAAACGTGAGCGTGCAGACGCCCCGTAGCTTCCAGCCAGTTCCTGGAATATCGTCCAACTAACTGATAGACTTCCAACATAATTGAGCCATAGCAAATAAGTAATAACCGTAATAGTGTAATACGCACCTTTGTTTTTTGCCTTTGGAAGAGTCTTTCTCGTTTGCACAGTGAACGCGTATTCCAGCAGCTTCCCCGTTGATCGAAGACAACAACGTAGAGGTATAGAAAAAAAACTTTCGACTGACAACACAAGAAATTGTCAAAACTCCATAAACACGGACGAAAACACACTCACTCGCGAATATAACGTATGCAGCATGAAAGAGTGAACCACTTGAGAGCTTTTGGCTATTGCTCTTAAGTCGTGCGAGTGTTTGAAACTCGTGTTTTACTTATTTTTATTTATTTACTTTTCTTTCTACTTTTATTGTTGTGTTGAGTTGCCGATTTTTCACACTTTTGTTACGCTTTTGCCGTTATTCTTTGATGCAACATAATTATTTATTTGCTTTGGGAGTAGCCACACAATTTATTTATTATAAATGCTTTTGGGCTCCCACACACAGAAACACTCACACACGGGCACGCACACACTGAAACATGTACGCAACGCAACGCACCGCGCGCTCTTTCTCTTTCGCTCGACGGCGCTGCAAACACACATAGACAGAATATTCATTCACGATACGTTTACGATACGTATAAATGATCTGCGCGCTCGCTCACACCCATGGGGGCGAGAGCAGTTTCTGCGGCTGCTGTTGTTGTTGTTATGGTTGGATATTGTCTGTTTGTCTGGCGACTGTAGCTGCGGCTGCTGTTGTTGAAGAAAATCCAAGAAAAAAATAATACTAGTATATGAAATGAATGCGACCGTAAAGCAAAGACGCACGAAAGTAATTAACACGAAAAAAATGAGTGTTGTTGTTGTCGTTGTTGTTTAATGCGCTTCTCGCAGTCGAAAATTCTTATTCTATACTTTTAGCTATTAAGCATAAAATTGTATTTAATTTTGTTTCTTTTTCTTGTTGTTGGCTTTATTCAATTTTTCATCGTTTTATGATGTCTTAGACGATGTCTACCTGTGCCAGCGCTGCCGACGCCGTCACTGCTGCTGCTGCTGGTTTACGTTGAACAAGCACAAAAACAACACACACACACACGAAACGTAAAGTGGGCAAAAGCAAGAGCCAAATACGATACGCTGCGGAACGAACGGAACCCGTATATATGCACGCGCTGCTCGCATTTGGAAAGGCACTCGAGATTACACGTCAATTGCACATAACGTGCAGCTCATATGAATTTACAACTTTATTTGTTATTTGATTTTGTTTATTATTATTATTTTTTAGTTCGCTTTTTTCGTTTGCGTGCTGCATTTGATTTCGATTTTTAATTGCTACTGCGGATTTTTTTTCACTGTGCCACAAAACCCACTCGCGTTACGCGTTACGTTATGAACGAAAGACAAGCGTTTAATCTGCTTGACAGCGACAGTCTGAGTACAGTGTGACTGTAAACGGCTAACATGAAAATGGGAGCCGCACATCGCAAAATACCAAAACAAATGTCGTGCGTTAACAGACTCTAGATTGCGTTAACAGACAACATATACAAGTGCTACCCATAAATGAGGATTGTTCAACAGTGTGAGCGGTTTCAATGGTCTGTGGTTTTCTACAAATTGTTTGCTCGATTTATTAATTTAAATATGTGCAAGTATTAAAAGTAAGCAATGGTTTAAATATCCAAAATAATTTTAGTTGACACTAATTTTCTTTCTGTACACAAATGGATTACGTTTTTATTGCTATTAACAGCCTGCAACAGGCTGACGCACTTTAACAGTTCAAATAAACGAAAAGTATTTTTGGTATTATTGTTAACAGGCCGCAACAGGCTGGCATATTTATAGGCAGCACTTTTCATGCGATAACATGTGTTTTCAACACGCACTTTGTTTTGTTTAAATAACAGTAAACAAAGTTGTTGCAATGGGTGTTCGCGGCTTGACCAGTTACATAGCGCAACGTGCCGAGATCTACCTAAAGCCGTACGAGCTGCACAACACCTCTCTCGTCATCGATGGCGACAATCTGGCCTGCAATCTCTACAAAGATGTGACCGGCAGCTATTCGGCCTTTGGCGGGGATTACGACGATTTCTACAGAGCTGTGCTTCAGTTCTTCCATGTCCTCGCCGAGTGTGAGATACGTGCCTATGTCCTCATGGACGGCGGCTACGAGGAGCGCAAATTGCGCACGGTCAGCAAGAGATTGAGGGGAAAGATCTCCGTCATCAAGAAGATAAACCCATGTGATTCCATTACTCTCTTCCCGCTCCACCTGAAGGAGGTGTTCGTGGATGCTGTGCGCGACTGCGGCGTGCCCGTGATGCGTTGTGTCTTCGAGGCGGACGACGAACTAGCCGCTCTCGCTCGCAAGCTCAACTGTCCCGTGCTGTCCTACGATTCTGATTTCTATATCCACAATGTCAAGTATATTCCCCTGATTACGCTGACGGTGAGGGTGCTCACGAAACGGCAGAAGGAGCAGCCGCGCGATCGCAGCCTGCGCCGGCACGAGGTCAAGCACGTGAACAAGCGCACCAAGGCGAACAAAATTCTCTCCGCCATTACAACAACACCAGCAAATGGAACGGCCAAATCGGTTAAATCTATCAAGACTTATAAATACTTGGACTGCTGCATCTATCGCGTGGAGCATTTGTGTGGGCGTGGCACACTCAGCGCCGAGAAGCTGCCCCTCTTCGCAGCGCTGCTGGGCAACGATTATATAGCACGGTTTGTCCCGAACATTATTATATACATAGCTTGGCTGCCTGTAATCATTGCTGATACCGATTTGTCTTCTCCTGCAGCTCTGCATTCAGCAACTTCTTTGCAGTGGGCATGGGGAAGGCGGGGCGCAGCCGCAAGCTGAAGAAGCAACAGCGACGCATTCGCATCATCTTGCAGTGGCTGCGCGACCAAACGGCCGAATCGGCGCTGGAAAAGGTGTTATCCAGGCTGAAGAAGGTGAATTTGGATGATGAGATTTATGTCTATTCTCTCTCTCTCTCCATTTTAAATTTAACTCAAATCCATTCCATAATCTTGCAGACACAGCGCGATTCCTTGGTATCCCAAGTGCAGGCAGCCATTTCAGGCTATTCGAATGAGCTGTGCCACGCCTACGATTTCTTTGAGAGGCACTATGAGAATGCCTTTCCATACATTGAGCCAGCCAGTGAGCCAGAAGATGATGAGGAGGAGGAGCAGGTGGAGGAAAACACTGATTTAACTGAGGAAAGCTCTGAAGAGCTGGAAGAGGAAGGTGAATCACAACAAAAAGAAGACAATGATAATGATGATGACAACGATCAGGAGGAGGAGGAAGAGCAGGGCTTAGACGACACGATAGAAGATAAAACGCTGCTCTTTCCGCAATGGTTCCTCGACAAGCTCTACCCCGCCACGCTCCCGCGCTACTTTGTGGATCTGATGCATCTGCGCAAATACATAAACAATCCGCAAATCGAGCATTTTCCCTACCATGACGCGAATGCCTTGGCGCTGCCCATACTCAACTACACCTTCGCCTTGCTGCACCATGTGGAAGGAGAGGAAACGGAGCGGCAGGTGGATGCCCAGGGGCAGCCTGTGCCGATTGAGTTTACGTATCTGACGCGGGCGCTGCGGGTGACAAACGTTCGCTACTATCGCCAGCCCATTGAGAAAGCACCCGCCCATCCCTTTGTGCCGTCCCAACCGGATGCAGTTCATCTGCGCGCCGTCTTTGAGGCATTCGTGCCGCATGCCAATGTGACGCAGCTGTTCGAGCAGTTGAAGCTGCTGCCCTCGGATTTGCAGCTTTATTTCCTCGCCATTGTCTACTGGCTGCACAGGTCCGAGCACTGCGACATGCTCCACTTGCATGCGCTGCTCATCTGCCTCGTCGTGATGCGCACCGTAGACGTGACCATTCCAGCGGAACGGGATCCCAAGGACTTTCAGCAGCGCTTTGGCAAGATCTTGAAGCAGGAGCGTGCGAAACGTGATTCGGAGGCAGCCGAAGGTGTGAAGCGTGACATCAAGCCCGCCCTGCTCGAGCTGCCTGTGCCGGAGCGCATGGCACATGTGCCCAAGTCCGATTGTTTTCTGGTCCAGGAGAAGCTGCTTCCACACTTTCATATGCAGGAGATCTTCAAGAAGAAATACGATTCGTACTCGACGATCGTGCTGCACTCGTTCGCCGAGTTCCAGTCGGTGATCTATCAGCTGAATGGACTCAATGCGCTGCTTGATCAGCCCCTCAGCAGTCCACGCATGAATCGCCTTTACTGCGGCGCCTTCATCTATAATCTCTACGATTTGCTGCGCAATCGCATCGATGTGCGCTACCATGTGGAGCACTTTCTCCTGGCGGATTCCCGTCTCATGTTCGACTTCTATTGCTATCTGTTTGATTGGTGTATGTCATTCGTGCCCAGCTGGAAGCTGCAGTCGGAAGTGGACCAAGCAGCAGCCAAGGCGGCGGAAAAAAAGCGCCTGAAGAAGCAGCGGCAGGCGGCACGCAAAGCGGCAGCTGCTGCGGATCCAGCGGACCCCAATGAAGAAATGCTACACAAAACGGACAACGATGATGACGAGTTTTTCGATTTAAACAACAAATTCTGTGGATTAAAAGTTTAGGTGTGTTATTTAAGTTCCTCGCCAGATTGAAGCATATTTACCTATATTGGTAAGTTCTGTGTAAATTGTTGTTAACAACATCATCAAATCGATTGTAATATAGCATAACATAGTAATATAATAAAATCAAATCTGATTGTTACATATAAAATAACTGTTGAGCAAATTATCATTACACTTTTTGAATTATGCGCCAACACTTCACTATATAACAAATATTTCGATTAGAGCTATCGAAAAGTAGTGAAAAATATATCGGCTAATTGTTAACAGCACTGTTAAGTGAATGACTTCAAATTTTTCTAGAAATATATTCATTTAATGAAAGAATAAAAGCAACAAGAAGGCTAAAAAAAAGAATTGACTGAATATAAAAACGCTTCAAATTAAACGTTAATTTAATTCAATGTTATCTATGTAATTTGCGAAAATAAATTAATAAAGAATGTCCAACACTGACAGACAAACTAGTGGCTGTCATACCAGCATAACGCCAACGCGTCGACTGCGCAGCTGACGACGCTGCGAGCACAGTTTTGTTATCGTTGTAATCAGAGCACACGAAAAATAAAACAAGCCAAATAAAACAGTTGCTACGAATAGCAGACGAGACAAAAACAATTAAGCGATTAGCTTAACAACTACACTGCCAACAAGTAAAGCAAAATCAATCCGTTTTTTCAGCAGCCCTGGCAACAGCATTAGCCAAAACAAAGACAAAGCTGAGACGAAAAAAACACAACGTCATTTGGTCAGCGACTGCGGCAGTGACAGCGGGCAGAAGCAGCGCGGCGCTCAAGGCGGAAGGACGGAAGGAGTTAATGCTGGTTAGCCTGTACGCACAGCTACAACGCGGCATGGACAGCGTATTCGAGGCGTACCTCGGCCCTGACGGCGTCTTAGCTGGCGCTGTGGGCGAGATCGAGGATATACCAAAACGCAATACAAATGTCTGGCTTCTGGGCAAACGGTACAATGCCATACAAGGTGAGCGGAATAAAAATATAATACTACAGTGAAGAGACGCTTAGGTCCAAACCAATTCAATGTCAGCGGTTTAACTATATATCGTACTATAAATCTGCACTCAAACCTTTCTAGAACTGGAGCCCATCAGACGCGACATCCAGTCCCGCCTGTGGTGCACGTATCGTCACGGATTTGTGCCGCTCGGCGAGGTGCAGCTGACCACCGACAAGGGCTGGGGCTGTATGCTGCGCTGCGGCCAAATGGTGCTCGCCCAAGCCTTAATCGATCTCCATCTGGGTCGGGACTGGTTCTGGACGCCCGACTGCCGGGATGCCACCTACCTGAAGATCGTCAATCGATTCGAGGATACGCGCAAGAGCTACTACTCAATACATCAAATTGCCTTAATGGGCGAGTCGCAAAACAAAGCTGTGGGCGAGTGGCTCGGACCCAATACAGTTGCCCAAATACTCAAGTGAGTGAGGATGACGGAGGACTCTGACTTTACTGTATTGCCCATAGATCGACTGATTGACTCATTGACTGATGATGATATCAATTACATAGGACTGAATGATTGACTGACATGAGCTTAGCTATAATATATATCTATCATATATTAATGCTCTTATTCCTCACAGAATCCTTGTGCGCTTCGACGACTGGAGCTCGCTGGCCGTGCACGTGGCCATGGACAGCACCGTCGTCCTAGATGACATATGTAAATACGCAAAAATCCGCATTTGGTGACCTTACTAAATTGTCTTATCTTGCAGACACCTGTTGCCAGGAGTCCAGTGAGTCGACGTGGAAGCCATTGCTGCTGATTGTGCCGCTGCGGCTGGGCATCACCGACATTAATCCCATTTATATACCCGCCCTGAAGCGCTGCTTGGAGCTGAGCAGCAGCTGTGGCATGATTGGCGGCCGGCCCAATCAGGCGCTCTACTTTCTGGGCTATGTGGACGACGAGGTGTTATATCTGGATCCGCATACGACGCAGCGAGCCGGAGCTGTGGCACAAAAGACAACGGCGGCCGAGCGAGAGCTGGACGAGAGCTATCATCAGAAGTATGCGGCACGCTTAAGCTTTGGCGCCATGGATCCCTCGCTGGCCGTTTGCTTTCTGTGCAAGACGCGCGACAGCTTCGAGGAGCTGCTGCAGCAGTTGCGCCAGGACGTGCTCACCCTGTGCACGCCGGCGCTATTCGAGATAAGTCAATCGCGTGCCGTCGACTGGGATACGGCGGACGACATCGAATGGCCGGCCATGCCGGACATTGATTGGCCCGCCAGCAGCGACTCGGAGCCGTTCGCCTTAGTGGGTGAGTGTTAAACGAAAGCTCACTCAATTTCCATCTCTTATCAATGCGCTCCAATTGGCAGGCAACAGCAGCGACGTCGACAGCAAAGCCCGAGAGAGAGGCGGCGACTGAGAGAGAGAGAGCGACACAGAGAGCGGCGACTGCGCCCTGCTCTGCGTATATATATATATATATATATATACATTTATATGCAAACATATATATATATATATATAGTTAAACCTGTACGAAATTGGAGCAACTGCTCAGCTGTGCAGCTCAAGCGGATGCTGCGGCTGACTGAATGGCTATAAACTATAAGAAATCTAGTGTTAAGTTTTTTAGTTTGTTTACGATTGAAAACACATACATATATAAGTGAATATATATATTCATATGTATATATATATATTGCACATATATGTATATTTCATATGCTGCTTTATTGTACGTTTCATTGACTCCACGGGAGACAATTCAATACACACACACACACATATACACCTACAACACACACAAACAAACGCCATGTTTATGCTTTCTGTAACGATGAATTGAATACAAACTACCTTATTAATTGATTAAAATACCATTTTTATATGGAATTTCAAGAGTAGTCCGAACAGTTGTTTCCTTTCTTGATATATATAAATATGTATGTATGTATGTTAATGTATATGTTGTATTCGTATAATTCGTATGTGTATATAGTAGTATATATATATGCTCAAAAAATGGACCAACAACTAAATACATAATACTTGGACTATATTGGATCTATGTAAATTTCACTAGATTTTAACGCACATTAAACTGGTTAGATTTTTTGGCTAAAATTTGTTGTAATTGTATCAAAACTGAGACCCTATTTAATGGTATATAATGAGATTTATGGAGCATTTACTTAATTTTCATTTATATTTTTAATTATTATTGTTATAGACACATGAATTCGTATTTTTATTGTTAGATTTAAACATTTATGTCAAATTTATTTATGTAGACTTTTTTTTTCAATAATCGAAAACTCTAACATCCTAGCTTGATTTTTATATATTCGAAGTTATTTTAACTACACTTTAATTTATCTAATTGATTTATGCATTTATCGAAAACCCTTCTTAAAGACATTCGGCTTATTCAGTAGATCTAAGATTTTTTTGTAGCATTTTTCGCAAAGTTAATTTCCTAGTTATTTTTACGCCCATCAATTTTCAACAATTTTCTGGGGTCTTTACCAGTCTAATGTGCATATGGTTTACATATCATGATTAGAAATACCCTTCAATACAATTAATTAACAGTTTACACAACTCAGAACCTAGACGCAAATAAGGAACTTTTCAGCTCTCTCGCTCTACTCTAATAACAAGAAACACATCGAATCGAATCGACGCTAGTCATTAAATATTACTCGTTACTCGTTACTCATTAGTCATTAGTCATTATGCATTAAATATTATAATTAATTGTTAAATTTAATTGAAGCTGCCTACAGGATGCAGCATTGGCGTTCGATGCGTTTCTCCGGCTTTGGCTCCATTTGCAGCGCCATCTCCACGTGCTTGCGCGCCAGCCAAGATTGCTTCTGCAGCCGGTTGACTATGATGCGATAGGCGCCAATGATGTCGGATCGCGGGCCGCTGGGCGTGGCTGCTATTAGCATTTGCGAGGTGACGCCCAGCTCGGCGAGCAGCTGCCTGGCCTCGAACTCGAGGGGACACAGCTGGCTGAGATCGTCCGTATTGGTGGGCAGCATCACACAGCTGCCCGTCTCGGCGTCGTAGTTCTTGAAGAGCGGACAATCGTCGGCCACCTCGATGCTCCACTGGCTGAGCTTGGCCGTCGGCCCGCCGTTCGAGAGCTGCTTCTCCGGCTCCGTTTCGATGGGCGTTATCTTCTTCTTCAACGTGCCGCAGAAGAGATACCGCCGGCCGGGCCCATTGCGCTTGGCCGGCTCACCGTTCGCCTCCAGCTCCTTGGCATGGATGCCGGCGGCAGCCTGCTCCTGGCCCAGATCGATGGGATGCAGAAAACTGTGCGTAAATAGCTCGTCCTGCTGTCGTGTATTCATGCTAATCGCCGGCTTCTTCACCACCTCCGCGTACCGCTCCCGCAACGAGGCGCTCTTCCGCAGCCGCTGCGACTTGCGCACCCAGAATACGGAGCGCTTGGCCGGCTTGCTATGCAAATTCAATTCGAGCTGCATCAGCTCAGCGCTCAGCTTGGGGCACGTCACAAACTGGCTGTTCAATATGTCGTCTATGGTGGGCCGCTGGGCGGGCACATGGATTAAGATTCGCTCTAGAAGAGGAGAGTGAACGAGAAAGATTTATTTCGACTTGTGGAGCCACTGGCTAGAGTGTTTGTATATACGTTTTGAGATCCATAAGACGTTAGGCTCATGGGATCATAGGATAATAAGACTATAGGGCCGTTAAATACAATACAATATACCATGGGACCATAGAATTATAGAACGAGAGGTCTATAGGACCTCAGGACGTATTATCATACGACGACCATAGGATAATAGGACTTTATAGGTATATTATCATATACCTCATACCATTCAACACACTGAGAAATACTTACGAATTAGTCTTATGCAGGGCAAGCTTAGCTGGCCAGGCAGCAGATAGTCGCCCTTGAGTATGGCTGCCTTGAGGCCCGGTATGGTGGGTGCGCGAAATGGCATATTGCCGACGACCATAAAATAGAGCAAAATACCCAGAGCCCAGACATCGACGGGAGCGCCTATGTAATGGTCGTCGGAAAAGAGCTCCGGTGCCGCATAAGGCGGCGAGCCACAAAATGTGTCTAGCTTCTGATTGGCACCTAATCGAGTATTGGATAAATGATGTAGTCAACATGGGGATAGCCGATGGCTGTGATTAGGACTTACCATTGATGAGCTGTGTGCTGAAACCAAAGTCCGCGAGCTTGAGGCGATCCTCCGAGAGCAGCAGCACATTCTCCGCCTTGATGTCGCGATGCACATAGCCTAGGCTATGCTGCAGTGGAGCATATAGAAGGAAGGCCTTGTTTAATTTGAACAGCTTTGATTAGCTCAGATTGCTCTCACCATGTGCTTGACGGCGAGCAGCAGCTGCTTGAAGAGCGGCGCAGCGTGTATCTCGCGCAGTGGACCACCTTGGGTGATGTGATTATACAGCTCCCCACCGCGTATCCACTCTGTGACCAGATAAACACGACCCAGCGTCTCAACCACCTCAAAGAGCCTAGAAAGGATTCGAATTTGAGGCATGCTCCATGAAGCAAAATCTCAGCACTTACCTCAATATGTTGGGATGATGAACACACTCGAGCGTCGCTATCTCGCTCGATAGCATGCGCAGAGCCTTGGCATCGAGGCCAGCTCGATCCAAGTCAACTACCTTGATGGCCACCTTGTCTGCAAGTTGAAGAGAATTCTTATTATAGATGGGCATCATCAATCATCGTACAGTCTTACCTCGTGTCAACTGGTGCACGGCCAGTTTGACTTTGGAGAAGTTGCCGCGTCCGATGTCGCCACAGAATCTGTAGAGGCCAATGCGACGGCCAATTGTTACCTGGTTGAAGAAAGCAAGAATATGACAAATATATTTTCATGATTTCAAGATATCAGATATACAAAGTCTAAAAACATTTAATTGTATATTTTTTCATATTATTATTTTTTTTTTAATTTCAAAAACAAAATTAATACGTTATATTTCTGAACTATTTTTCTGCTTTTTTCTTTAAATAAAATTTAGTAATACTTTTGTTAAATTTGTATCAATAAAAATGTTTGTATTTTGTTTTTTCTTTTTTAACTAAGAAACATTTTTTTTTTTTTTTTAATTATAAGAAAATTGATTGCAAATTGCTTTATCATTTTGTAAGTAATATTTTATTTATTTTTTTTTTTTTTTTTCATTTTATATTATAATAGTATTTTAATAATACAAATTGAATAAAACGAAAATAAGTTTTTATTTATTTTTTTTTATTTTTTTCATTAGAGATTTGTTAATTGAATAATTACTTTAACAAAATGAAATTATTTTAAATTTTTCAAGCAAATCTCGTTTTATTTTTTCATTCGAATTTTTGGAATAATTACAAATATTCGCCGAACTATGTTTAAAAATTGGTTCTATAATTTAAATTTTATAACAAAATTGGTTTAATTTTGTAAAAGATGAAAACTCATTGCGTTTAAAAAATTCTGAGCTGCATAAGTTAGATGTACATCGCGCTAAAAAGTACTTTGCTTTAATAGCTTATTTATATTCTAATAAGATCTTATGCCAAGACCACATATAAATTTCAGCAACAAAAGCACAAATGCTGACTGAGCTGACATCTCTGACAGCTGCTGGAAGAGCTTATATTCCGACTGAGGGCAAATATTTTTGAAGAGCTCTCTGGCAACTTGAGTTAATGAAAAAATAAAAAGCAGCAACGATTGTAATTGACTTACTAATGCAATTACAAGGAATTTGACAAATGTCTCAAATGCAATTCGTCGTATAATCAACTTAGGCGAGGGTCAAGAGCAAACACATACAAATACACACACACACACACACACACACACTCACGCACACTCACTTATGACATTGTATGTGGGATTTTTGAGTGAGCTCAAGCTCATTTGCTTAGACGGGCTTATGGTTAGCCAAGGTCAAGCCGTTCCACAATTTGGCTAAATGTAATTGGAGCAGAGTGCGGCTGCTTTTGTGTTTGGCGCTTTCCTTAAGCCAAAATGTCAGACCAAGCAGCCGCAGCGGCAGTTGCAGTCGCTGGGCCAACGTTAATTAACGCCGTGCAGTACGTGGCGTATACGTAATGCGGCGGAATTACATTTGCCACACGCGCATTTCGTATGCACACAAAGCGACGACGAACAACAGCAACAAAGCCAAAAGCGATGAATGAGCGCTGGCACACACACCCGCACACACACACACACACACACACACACATAGTCTGCCTCTGTTCATGGGGGCGCAAGAAAATTAGCCTTGAACCACGACATAATTGCAGCGCTGCCGCAGCGACGCCAACATCGACGCCGACGCCGACGGCAACAGCAACGGCAGCTGTTTGGTTTGTGCATTGGCTAACTCAGCTTAGACTAGGGTCACGGCCAATTGGTTAGCTTTGAGATTATAGCATAATCGCATCATTATTTATATTATTTAAATTAACAAACTTTTGTTTATTGACATTCACTGCTAGTACCTAAACGCAAACTAGAATTTGTTTCAGACAGGTATGAGGCATTTACCTAAAGCCTTCTGTTTATGTTATGCCAAGTCAATAGAGCAACTCAGCCTAATTGACTCAACTCAAATATCTATTTTTGACTTTGTTATATGTATACAAAATATATAAAGTGAATATATAAACAAAACTGTTTGTAACTTGATTAAAATAGAAAATAGAATTTGTTTATAGAGCGTCCACAGCTGTTATCCAATGGACTTGTTCAACTAGCTGTAAATCGAAGTTGCTTCGGACTTGGCTAAATTTTGTAGGACTTATTTTAAGCTGCTTCACATAAATTATTTTGTTGGACACATTTTATATTTTTATTAATTTTTGTTGTATTTTTTTATTGATTAAATTGTATATTATACGATAATTAATATTAAATTTTAGTATTTTTAAATATATTTATAAAATTAAATATAGCCACAATATTTTTTTTTTTTTTTTTGTATTTAATTTAGAATAAAATTTTTCATAAATCATAGTGTCCAAGATTCCTCGTTAGAAAGTCTAATATGATAACAATAATATATATATATTCAATGTATTCCATTGAGTACCATATTCTAAAATATTCACTTGAAGTTTGCAAGTTTTCTTACCACCCTCGCATAAGCAAAACTATTCACAACTTGAATAAAATGTGTGCCTTTGCCAGTGGAACTTATGAAAAGTTTTATTTATCCAACCGACACAACTCTATTCTAATCAATTTCGCTCCTGGCTGTGACGTCAGGCTACAAACAGCGAGCACAATCAACGGCCAACCACAATCAAACCCGAGCCCAACCACCCAAACCCCCCAAGAGCACCCGAAACCACCCATCAAAGTTGGGTGACCGCAAGCTGAAGCTGAACTCTTTATTGGCACTCACCTCGTGTCCACATCTGGGATCGCATTGCAACGCTTTGGTCAGCCGCTGATAAGGCGGCGTTGGTGCTGGCGGCTGACAAATCGTCAGCGGCGGCAGCGGCGTCGACAGCGGCGTCAACTGCGTCGCTTTCACAGTAGCTGAACTGCGCAGCGTATTGGTATCCACGGCTGCCGTTTTGCTGCTGTCTCTGTCTCTGCGCCTGGGAGGGAGTCAGTCAAAAGGGCGTTGATGGCAACTTGTTGGACGCGTCCTTGTCGGCGTCGGCGTCGGCTTCTAGCTGGTGGGTGGGTGTGTGTGTGTGTGTGTGTGCGTGTCTGCTCCCAAGTGCTGTTACCAACTACTCTGCCTATTCAGTTGACTTTTGTTTTGCCAGTTGGCGCTTGAAATGCCCAGCTTGTTGTGTTTGCCTCGCTTCTTGGTTGGCTGCCCAAGTGTTGCCTTACATCATAAGGACTTGCGTTGAGATCTGAAGGCAAATTAATATACATATATATGTGGTAAGGCCATACAAACAACAAAGTATTATTAGTTATATGAAAATGTAAATTTAATCCCAAAGAGTTCAACAGAATTTAATTACTTTTAGTCAAAGCAGGCAAAATTCTTGAAAATGGATTTAAATTGCACAAAAAAAAACTTTAAATCTATTGAGGTTTCACAAAATTTAATATATCATATAAATAATAAAAGAAATTGCTAATGAAACTAATCTAATTATGCAAAGCGAGAGCCTTGAGCACAGATATTTGATTTCATATTTAATTGGATCTGACGGACACCCGCTCGAACAGTTTCCGAACTGTCTAATAAAGGTCATAACTGTTTTGATATTCTGCAATAATTAAGGACCAGAGCTTAAGGGCGCAGACATTGCGAAAGTTTCGCTCCATAATCAATATGCGTGGGCAGCGCCGCCCTTATCTAATTAGGATGGGCCGACGACAGGACAGGGACCAAGAAGTTTTGGTGACAGGATGGAAGGGCGTGGCGTGAAAAGATTTCCAATAAAGCAATAAGCAATGCTGTGTCATAATTTAATAATAAAAGGACTCAACTGAAAGAGATGTTGTCTAGCAATTTCAACTCTTCCATAAAATATATGGCCAAGACCCAAGGGGCAACCTTTGGGGGGGCACGCGCAGCGCGGCAAAAGTTAACTTGAAGTAATTACGTAAATGGATTTTTCTGCGTTGCTCGAATTTCCTGCACGTCCTCTCAAATGAAACACAGACAACAATAACAACAAGAGCGGCAACAACCACTTGAGCAACAGCAGCAGTAGCTATCATGTTTATATGGCTGTTGCCCTCGAAGCGTGACAGGAAGTTGCCGAAGGAAGGAAGCTAGCAGAAGGCGCGCTCTAGAGAAATGGCCAACAATATTTCAACTATAAACATTTTTAAAACATTATAGGGACGCAGGAATAGAGGATGCCGCAAACTTTTTATGACAACTGTGCGACAAGTGACGTAATTCTTATGATTGACTGACAGCCGGCCCGCAACGAGCCACTGCGGTTAGAGACAGGATCTACAGTTGTGGTTGTGGTTGTGGTTGTGGTGGGGCGCATAGATTTGTAGGAGTGTCAGCAGCCTCAAGTGTGCGTGCAATTAAATTTACATTCACAGTCGCATTCACCATCGCATTTCCATATACACAATTCCATTTACATTTCCAGATAGCGTCGCAGCAGCCGTTGGCATTTTTCCCCGGCGCTCAAAAGTATGCAACATTTTTTTTGCGTTGTACTTATCAAACATGGCGCAGGCAAAAGCACTCGAATGTAATTGCAGCTGTATGTGTGTGTGTGGGTGTGTGTGTGTGAGTGTGTTGAGTTACCTTGAATGTTTCTTTTGCCACTCGACACTGGAGCGCATACATTTGCATGCTAATGCTACCTCTGCCCTCTCCCCAACCCTCCGCCCTCTCTCTAACTACTTGCTCTATCCGCTGCTTCACCTCTCAGGTGCTTGTGCGTGCTGCTAGAATTACACTTTTAATTACAAAACTAAACATGAATGCATTTTGATATCAAACGAAAACCGAGACTAGGCTCACTGATGTCTGTTGCATGCGCAAGGGAAGAAAGGAGGGAGTGGCGTGGCAGTCAACTCTACACTAGTTGCCAAAGAGATGAATGCTCCGACTCAATCTGTGAAATGGGAGCACTGGGATATACTACACTTAGACTGGTCACATGTGGGTCACACATAATTAAGTGCGCACAGCAAATTGCAACTAGTGTCTGTCCGTGTGTCTGTTAGGAGTCCTAGAGAGTCCTATAGAGTCCTATAGAGTTCTATATCGAAAGTAATTAGCTGTGCAGTTGGAATGAAAACTTTTTGCAACGAATATTTTCTAAAGATTTTTAATTTGTGAATATTCTCACTTAATAAATACCGAAATTCAAACTTCAATTAAAGTTTTACAAAAGAATATATTTAATTTTTACAAAATAATAAATATAAAATAATAATAATAAATAATAATACTTTTCAAATTACAGATGAAATAAAATAATAGTCATAGTAACTAAAGAATTGTCATAAATAAAATTGATTTAATATAATTTGAAAATGTAATTTAATTTTTAAAATTGGATTTGACTCAAAAACTTTTTATATTTTAAATATTATGATAAAAATTTAAAAAAAAAATTTAATTAAATCAATTCGTTTCTTAAAAATTTCTTCATAAGATTCTCATTTAAATTTCTGTTGAATATCTTTACTTTCGCTTAATAGCCTTCATATTTTCTCTCAGTGTAGCTGCAGTGTGCTGCTTTTCATTGCAACTTTTCGTCTAATTGCTGCTACAAATATTTCACTTGTGCAACTAGCATCTTTCAAGAGGATTATGAATATAATAGAAGTAAACTCCAAGTATTACAAAAGTTGTTTTCGTTTACTAGTCTTGTAAAGACAACATCGACAGCACCATGTTACGGCACTAATTAAAGAAGAATTTCGAATCTAGTCATTTTTATCAGAATATCAGATTACAAAGCACAACAGATTAAACACATCTTGAATGTGAATTAGTAGCTACGCCTTAGCATATACATACTAGTTAAGCATACATGCTTAATTTACTTGAAATCTATTCGAGGAAAATTGTTTGTTAATAACAAACAAAATCGTAATATATTCAATTTATCATCAGCTGAAAGTGAATTGATTAAGTTTATGCCTGAGCTGAACTATGAACAATTTAATTTCTGCTTTGCTTCATGCATGCTCAGACCTTCTGCCATAAATAACAAACAGCCAGGGAAAATTGAGTGAGTTGCTGGGCAATTTATGATACTCGTTCGCAAAGTGAAAAGGGTATAATAGGCTTATCCACCCACCTGACGATCCTTCTGCCTTATATGCTTATGCATATTTTACCCTTTCACCTTAGACTCGAATACTTAAGCTTCAAGTAACATCAGAGACCCTTTTAAAATTCACCAAAGTTGCTTCAACTATTTTCTAAATCATAAACGTGTATCATGCAGTCGGTAACACCCGTTTGCAACATTCTTATTTGCCAAGGCAGCTAAGCAATCAATTTGTAATGCAGCTCGACTGGGCAATTGGCTGTCTGAAGCCTTCAGTAAATAGGCTGTGCAGCTTTTCCGATTTTCATTGCACATAATTTTCTTATTATTAATCTTGCTCTTGAGCACTGCCTCCAAGTACAATAGAAAAGGAAAGTTTTCTACGAGTTCTCTCTGTTTGTCTTATTTTATTCTCATTCATTTTGGGTCAAGTTCAATTGGCAACATTTATTCTAAAGGACTTGGCACTTGGATGCGGCACAAGTTCAAATAAATTGAATGCCTCGTAGCACTAAGTGAGCGTAGCGCCGCCCGCCCCCACCCCTAATAGCACTCGATACGCGATCTATTTGAATTTGTAACAAGCTAATGCGTTGTCTGTTCGCATAATTAAAATATTTTCATGAGTGATTCATGTGCGGGTGCAACACGAACAAGATGCGTAGATGTCGCGGCATGCAAAAATAATGCACTCAAATGAGGAGGGGGCGATGGGGGCGTGGCAGTGTGTGGGCGTACGGCATGAAAATAGATGTGCTCCAAAATAAGCTACAGCTGGCTATCGAGCACAAGGACACTTATACTTGTAGCCATTGCTGTTGTTGTTGTTGCTGTTGTTGTTGGTGTAATGTGTGGTCAGCCAAGTGCAGCATCTGAATAATTTGTTATGCCACGCCCACCACAGGCAGCCAGCCAGCCTAGAAAATCAATGGAAATCTGCATAACAAGCGCCACAGCATGTTGGAAAACCATATTTGAACAGCAAAGCGAAAAAGATGGAGTGTAAAATAAACAATAGACATTACCAGGATATCGGGTTGGGGTAGACTCGGCCGGCTGCATAGAAATGGCATTTATCACACAATTTGCACGTATAATTAATTAGTTTTTACGCTCGAGTCAAAATAAAACCGGAATTCCGCATTCCACATTCAAATTCAATTTCAATTTGAATTTCATAAAGCAAAAGCGTCAACAAGAAACAGTTAAGTGCTAGTAGGAGCAAGCCAAGAGAGACAGAGCGACATAGAGAGAGAGGTGGGAGGTGCGAAGGGAAAGGATGTGCCGGCATGTCCTTCAATTTCAATTTCAACTCAAGTCACTAGCGAAGGGATGGGGGAGGAGTGTTTGAGGGTGGCACATAAAATGCTGTACAACAACATTGAATAAATGAGAACGCGGAGCCAGCGTTTGAGAACCATAAGTTGAGCAAAAATAACAGAGCAAAAGCTGACGACAGAGACTTTCTCAT
>NW_022045915.1:452289-470604 GCF_001654015.2 Drosophila navojoa
TTGTCCATTATTATTTATTTTCAACGATTTCCGCTAGTTTGACTTTACTATGTGGCTTTGCATTAGAGTCGCTTCTGCTGTATATATTTTGGGTAAGGGTTTTGGGTTTTTCAATACCTAGGCTGCCACACGAATTTATCTCTCTGCGAGTGTGTGCGTGTGAGTGTGTGTGAGTTTGAGTGTCTGTGTTTCATATGGCGCATTATTTGATAGCCCTTCCCTTTCCGCGGCTCCTCGAACCTCTGCCCGCTGTGTTTGGCACTGTGTCGCAACTTGAATCGATACATGGCAGCAATAACAGCGGCAAATTTCATAAATAGCTTCATGTCAGTTGAAATTTTTGACTTTCGGCTTTGACAACACCGCCCGCACCCCATATGCCCCACACACCCCGCTTGATTGAGTGCAGTACATGTGGCCCAAAATGAATTTCAATTAGGGTAAGTGGAACAGCTGCCTGACTACCTGAATGCCTGACTGCCTGACTGCCTGCCTGCCTACCTGTCTCTAATTAAGCACTGCGCGTGCCTGTGCAGGATCATTTCGCTTCTAATTCAATAAGTCAACGACGGCACATCAAGTGGACATTGACTGGAGAAATAATCACCGGAAATCTGTGAACGGAAATGGACACAATAATGGCACCCTAAGCGGACACCATCGCCGCTGGCCCATCGCAATTTAGCCAAACAAAGTGCTGGAAGGCTGTCACGGCCAAGTTCAAGTGGCAAAAGCCAAATGCTACCCCGCATCCCTAGACCCCCCAGACCTATGCCCTACGCCCCAGGCAAAATGCCTTTCAGCATGCCAAAGGCTCATTAATTCGCATTCATAAATTACGCCGGACAACAGCAGCAACAGAAAATGTCCAAATGAAGCAAAAGACGAAAGCAAATGCTGAATAAAATCTAAATCAATGCAATTTCTCGGCATATCAAATCGGAACCAAAACGGAGTTTGAATTCGTTCGAAGGTCTCATAATTTCGTCAGGCAATTCGGGCATTAATCTTTATAACGACCACTTATCAAAAAGTGCGTCAGAAAAATGTCTTTTGCATATTTGGCTAGAGTATTTTGTTTTGTTCAGTTCTTGCCCACGGGGAATTTCTCTTAATCTTAGACATTCCGTTTTATAGCTTTTATATTAGGCCTTTAATGCTACGCAATTTGTTGTCAATTGCGACATGATGCTTCATCAAAATTTTAGAAAAGCGATAAAAAAAAGTGGGTTTCCGGTTCGAAATTTTATGAATTATAAAATATTGCACAGAAGTTTGGGGAATTCACTGTTTTCTAAAGCCGAATAAAGTGGATTGGTTTTTATAAAAAATTAAATTTTAATTACAAATTATTTTTAATTGGTTTTATAAAAATCTTATATTCTTAAAAATATATTATTTTTTGGCTACTTTATCCTTTGAATATAATTTATATAAAGGTGGTGTGAACTAAAAAGCCGTAAACAGAATTTTTCTTTTTAGGCGTGGATAATTAATATGGTTGATTTGTTGCGAGCCCCAAATAACATACATATATTCCAATCTCTCGACAATTAGCTTCCAAACCGTAGATGAAACATTTTAACTCGATTTGATACGCTCCCCATGGGTGTGGATTACTATACACAACGAACGAGTTTAAATACATACATATATTTCAGAAATTTGTAAAACCCATGTATTTGCAGTGTATTTTTATATTTGCTACATTATATAGATAAGCTAATCCTTGTAAGCCTCACAGCGTCACCTTCAGCTAATCTCTATTACTGTCCATATTACAGTAGCAGCACTAACGAGTGAAGCTTTCTATTGTTTATTTTCAGTGTTTCATGTGACAAGCTCCAAATGATTTATAATACAGAGCCCAAAATGGAACAATAAATTTAAAGTGAGAAGAAAAAAAAACCGATTGTAATAGGGAGTTAAGCGCTCTTAAATGTAAACTTTTTATCAGACGCGCAGACCAAACACTCATATTACGTATACGCCGGGCTGTACGTCATGGTAATTTAATCAGTTGCCAAATAGCGTCAATGAAACAATTCGAGCGTTCAATCAAATGTCAATGCATTAAAGTGTGGTTACTTATCATACTAAAAGAGACAGATGGCGCAAGAAAGAGTGAGAGAGAGAGAGACAGGGAGTAACTGTCTTTGCTGCACGCCTCGTTGCAGATAAACGACAATAGACATTGCCCCAATTACGAACACATTGTATGAGGTGCATGTGGTTTTTATCAAACTTGCCTCCCCCCATACACACCCACAATCCCCGCCCACCCACACACAATCATCGAGTCGCACACTTGGGAGACATTTAGATACTTCTGTTGCGGCTACTGCGAGCTTGGCTTGGCTGCTGTAGCGTAATTTGCATGGCGCATGGTTTATAATTGAATTAATTGTAATATGATACGTGGCGTATGATACGAAGCTTGTGATAGCTGCAAGTCGCTGATAAGAATACAAAATGTATACTTATTTTAATGCATTTATGAGCGCAAATTGTGCACAATAAATGCACAAACACACAGAAGCTAAACTAAAAGCGCGACAATGCCAAAGATACAACAAAATGCAGTACAAACAGAATATAAAGGAAAAATAAACAATTGTCTTTTTATTTTCCCCTTTTTTCGTTTTTGCATTTTTGTCGCTGTTATTTTCGAATTTCGAATGTGCTGAAATTTATTTGCACTGCACTTTGTCAGTGCTAAAGCAGCCGCAGCCGCAGCAGCAGCAGCAGCAATAGCCGTAATAGCGGGCAACGCGTATCTGTGAGATATGCGATAAAAAAGTTTAGCAGCTGGTTTTTTTTTTTTTTATTTTATATATTTTTTACCTTCTTAATGTCGCTTCCACACAGCAACAACAGCAGCAGTTGCCGCATGCCTTCGCACGAAGTATGAACAAAACAAAAAATGTTGTATAAAGTTATAACATGTGAAAGAAAACACGAAAACAGAGACACAAAAATGCAAATAACAATAAAGATGCGTTTGCTGTATGTTAGCACTGTTTAAATTGCGAATTAACGCTAGTTGCTGACCGCTGACCGCTGCGTAGAAACCGTTACGTTCTTAACGCGCCGCATGAACTTTTCAAACTGAGACCACCGACCAGACCAGAGCAGAGCAAAGCAGAGCAGAGCAGAGCTGCCAGCAGCTAGCAGCGAACAGCAGGCAGCGCGAATCGCACACGAGCGGCACGAAGCACCGAAGAAAATGCCGACGCTGCGCCGGTCGCCGGCAGCAGCGAGCGCAACAACAACAGTTAGCAGCAGCAGCAGCAGCCCCGTGCAAAACAGAAAAGGAAAAGTGGACATGGGGTGGCGCTCAAAGTTTGCCGAGTGAGAGTGAGAGAGCTCGTCACAACTGAGCGAAAGTGGCGATAGTTAACAGCGCTGTTAAATGAGCATAGCTAACAGCTGAGTTAACAGTTGAATCTTTGAGAGCAATTTTGAGTGATTTACTGTTGAGTTTATTAAATATTAACTAATAAAAATATAGAATCCACTTCTTTAAAATGTTTTATAACAATTTATTGATAAGCTCTAACTCATTTTTTTAGCTAAGCCTCAATTTTGCGATGCCTTAATTCAATACCAATTATCGTAAATACATAAATAGGCATTTAATATAATTTAGTATATTATAATATTAGGTATTTGCTTTGTCTGTAAACTCTTACAAAATCACATATACTGCACTGACTGGTCTTTGTTTTTAAGTAATTTATGTTAGTTTTTCTCTTTTGGTTTTAAAAGCTTTCGAATTGTTGCACAAATTTAACAAAACTCGGGACTTAAAGTAAATGACTAAATTAATAGTAGTTAGGCACCATTGTTATAGTTATTCGAACTAGCTGAAGAAATAGACCGAGTCCAAAACATTGCGCAGATCGAAGTCACCCTTCTGGGGCAGCTGACGAAGAATACGATTCAATTGTCGCTTAGATAAATCCTCCACAGAGCCATCGTTTGTCAAGTCACTGCAAAGAATTACACATATATATATATATATATGCATGATGATTAAAAACTCAAAATTACTTACGCATTGCTGAAGCTGTAGGTTTTCTTCATAAACTCCGACAGCTGCTCGAGAATTGGCTGCGAGTGAAGAGCCACAAATTGCTCACGACAGATGCGATTCATCTCCGGCACGGTGCACGCATGTGTCCAAAAGCAATCATGCACGGAGACAAAGGTAATACCCTTTCGCTCACAATGCAGCGACGTGAGCATCATGTGCGACGAGTCCAGCGAATGAATAAAGTTGGGCGGAAAGGCGTTCTTTTGCTTTAGAATATTGGGTCGTTCGTACATATCCATCGACATGCTGGCATTCACGCGCAAACCTTTGCTTTGTGGATGCTTCATCTCCTGACGATTGTAAGGCTGTACGACGGGCAGACCCAGTGGTGTTACCCACTCGACATTCTGACTACAGACACCCGCTATGAGGCGCGCGCATTCCGTGAACCAGTCTTGAATCTCACGCGTTGAGGTGAACATTTCGCGCAGACTCTCAAAGGTCTTTGTGGTCAGATAAGTGGAGGCGGGCCACACCCAATCTTTGGGAAAGTCATCAATATCTTTCAGCTGGCGGGCTATCTGCAGTCGTGCACCGTAGCGTGTTACGCCGTACACGGTCGTCATCACCGTTTGCTTGATGACCTTGCGCCGCACGAATCCTTCCAGCGCCTGTGCAACATGCAATCCGTTTTCAGCATCTGCTTTCCTTGTGCGCTCGACGAGAGCTGCCACAGAACTGTACACATCCTGTGGTATTGGCGATGGGGCCAAGTTAACACTGCATGCACCCGCCTGATCACGACCCAGCGCTGCGTAATGCTGCAGCCCATTGCAGGACCCGTCCTGATGAATGGGGAAGCGACTCATGTACGCTGCAGGATCAGGTGAACGGTATACATTGGCGATTTCCATGCAACAAGCGAGGGTCTGCCATGGCTCATCCGACTTGGACCACCACATGCGACCCGTGAGTGGATTATCGGCCGAGTCCAAAATGTCAGGCATTATCTCCTCAGCATAAAGCAGACGCTCGCGCACGGAATCACGCTTCTTGAGGCCCGTCAAATTGATGCAGTGCAGCTTTAGCCAGCTAAAACCATCCACGCCCATCGGCTGGGCTTGATCAAAGATGAGCATCGAACGTGCCAGATCCGAGCCTAAATGATTCAGATGTGGCGGTACGGGATAAACACGCCCGCGAAAGTCCATGTTGTGCGGCAACCAGAATACCTTGTCTCGGTACTATAAAAGAGAAAGAATTGAGAATTTGAATATGAATGGAGACAAAAGAGGGAGAAGTTATTTACATGCTGTGCCAGCGACAAGCGGTAGAGAGCATCACACCACAAGCTGTACATTTCGGCTTGTTTACGTCGATGACCTAGTTTATCGCGGAATTGTTTAGCACGGTCCGCCGGGGTGACACCACTGCCATCTTCGCCCACTGGCAATGTGGGCAGCGGAGGCAATGAGCTTGGTGGCTGCGGCACATCCAGCTTGGCATCGCCGCCATTCTGAAACACCTTAATGATCACATCGAGAATCTGTGTATTGACACGCCACGGCACGCTAGCCAGCTGATTAAGCGAATCGAGGGCCGGATAGAGATACTGCGGATTGGAGGCATGTATGCGCTCCCACTGTTGCACAGCCTGATGGGGCAATCGTATCAACTCCGATTTGTTCAGCAAGTAGCCACCATTATGAGGAGTACTCCAGGGCTGAGGCGGACACAACATTGGCACCAAATTCGAGTCGAAGGTGAGCGTCTGTTGACGAGAGGCGCGCAGAAGACGTGACAGTACTGGATGCGGCTTTACCTCCTCCTTGACGAGCCGACCCTGGTTACGGAACAGCGTATAGAAGGCGGGCAGCATATTCTGTGGCAACGTCGTCCCGGTTGCCTTGGATTTGTTGCTCCTCTGACGCATGATATGCGCATCGATTTTAATGTCGCGCATCAGTATATTGTAGAGGAAACGACCCACACCGGAGAGTACATTGTTAGGCCAGGGCACATCGGGCAAATCCATTGATGGTCCGCTGTGTCGCTGCTCGTGCACTAATCGCTGCCACATCTGTCGCGTATTATCCTCCGTATGTCCGTTAGCCCATAAATCGCAATAATCGCTGTAAATCTCTCCAATCTTTTCGAGGGTTCCATTGTGTTTCTTCAATTCGATTTGATAGCATTGCTGCACCTTCTGGCCGAGCTCCTTAAACAGTTGACCCACTGTTGGGCTAAAGGTTTCAGAGCCCTCGGCTAGTTTGTACAGCTCCTTGATGAGTATGTCCGCGTAGTGATGTGTGTCAAGGACCTTTAGGTACGTATAGTAGTTCATATAGCCGTGCGGCTTGAAGCGCACCTGAGCACGCAACGTGTTCAGATCACGAACAATCGCAGCAGAGATTTGTTTACGCCAGGTCTGCTCGAGCTCACTTAGCTTAGTGCGCTGCATGAATTAAAATAATTAATGTATATTCAATAATAATAAACCTCTACCAACTTACACAATATTCAGCATTAGCAAATTCCTTAGTCTTTTCAATTGATTTGATGGTTATGCAACCGTCCAACTCCACCTGCAGTTGTTCACGTGCTAGCTGCTCCAGTTGAGTTTTAGTATAGCCACGCTTTGACCGCATGATGATGGATTCCTCTTGTGCTGTCTCCGCACCCACGGGCTGCACCTGAGCATTGAGATCATTAAGCAGCTCGTTATCGTAACCCAGCTGGGGCGGCACATAAACAGGAGTAAAGTTCGGACGGACTCTCCTGATAGCATCCAACGCTATGTCACGCTGATCAGATATAAATTTGGAGCGATCCATTATCTGGTTTAAGCTGAACCCCTGCTGCTCCGCCTTTGCTATGTACTGCTCAATAAACTCTTGATTTTGAGCATTTGGCTCCACTCTACCCAGGCACTCAAAAATTGCCGCATAGGTTTGCTCGCTAAACGCCAGACCATCATCATTAATCAGCTTGCATAGCTCCTGGCAACGATCAAAGGAGCCTTTGCCGGCATAACCATGCAACAAAATATTGTATAGATCAATGGTAATTAGGTTCATGCCAGGTGTGCTCTGGTAACTCTTCTTGGCGCGACTACGATAAGCGAAGATTGTGGAGAGAGCACGGTTCAGCATATTGGCCGAGACGCAAACATTCAGATACGTAGTTAAGTTAATGACCAGCGCACGTTGCTTGGCCTGACGCTCCTGTTCCTCTGAGATGTGCACCTTTGACTTGAAGCTGTTAATGAAAGTGGGAAAATTAAATTGATTGGAAGATTACGTAAGATGTTGTGGGACTAACCGTTTCTTGGACTTCGTTGTGACGGCGTTAACCTTAGGCTGGCTTTCTGCAGGAGCAACTGGTTTATGGGATTCCTCAATATAAGGTTCAATTGTCTCAAAAGGATCTAGGAGCTGCGATGCAGTTGACAGCTTGGGCGCATTTAACCTAAATGCATTTCAGGTTAGTGAATGCTTGAGTTGAGGTCAGGCAACTAGCTTACCCAAAGCTGGCTAGGTCCGCCTCGATATGCTCGTGTCCCTCGTTCCCCATGCCCTCAATGATGTCGCGATAGTTCTCAAAACTTTTGATAATCTTGTGCACCTCCGTCGGATTGGATATGATCTGTTTGGTGTATGTATCTTTACCAAAGAAAATCAGTGGCTTATCATCGTACAGGCCGGCTTCTAGTAGGGAGCTAGCAACGGCATCCAGCTCGATCTTTTGATACTCCGCCGGTTGTCGTAATATGGCTTCATCGTTGCCCGCTTTAGCGTTCTTCTGAACGCGTCGCTCTTCACGTGCGCGTTTATCCAAGATTTGCATTTGGGTTTTCTGTATGAATTCGGCGAGTTTTTTCGATTTCAGACGCTTTACGCGGGACTTACGCTCACTGGCTGTGAGTTCGGTGACTGTTGGACAAATATGTCAGACATTATCTTCTTTATTTATAAAAAACTATTCTGCTTACCTTCTAGCAGATCCACATATTTGGCGTAGCGCGGTTTTCGCAAACGTTTTTTTTTCGCCAGCGCCAGGGCATCTGTTTGGGTGGGCGTTGTTGATTGTGGGCGTACTGTAACTGTTGTTAATGCTATCAAATACATTTTCATTAATCTTTTGCTCATTATTGTGCTTTATTACAGCTACTCACTTGCCGGGCGATAGAGCATTTGATAATATTGCTGATATTGTATTAAATTATGCGCAGCGCTGCTTTCGCTGCCTCCCTTGCAGCAGCAGCTGCAGCCGCTTGTTGCGGCTGGCAGGCGCAGTACTCGATGCATGGCTGCAGCGCCATTTGCGCCCAGCAGACGATACATGTTTGATATGTAACTGCAACGTTTGATCACGAAATTTGTTTAATTTTCACACAAAAATGTTCGCTGCTTGCATAATATTTTGTTGTCCATTGCGCGTTTCACGTGTTGGCTGCCCAGACCAGGGCTGCGGTAGCTGGTCGAATGGACGATATTATCGATAGGCACGATTGTTTTTATGAGCGCCAGCATGCCAACTCGCGCTAAATAAGATATTCGAATAAGATATTTGAATTTGCTGGCCATTGCCTTTAACGTAAAACTAAATACGAATTATAAATTATATATATACTTGTTGTAGTCCTCAAATAAAATAGGAATGCCACGAAAGAAAGACAAAAAATCTCCTGCCAGTGTGGGAGATCCAACCGATGGCAAACCGCTGCCGCCCAATATATTTCTATATATACAGCTGGCCAGTGTGGAAACGGTGCCAGATTTTTTCGGTCCATTGGAAATTCATTTGGATCAAGGCGGTAGTCTTCTTCTTAAATGTGTCGAACACTATAATGATGAAGGAATCATAACACAGGAAGAGTTCTCATCCAAGCCGACATTTACGCTGATATTCCAGCAGGACAATCTAGACCGAATCAATCATGCATCCGACAATCCATTGCTTATTAAGCTGTATATGCGCAAGACTGAAGAACCGATACACTATGAGGACGAGGAGATGCAATTGGAAATGGAGACATCCGAATTATTGTCTACGCTAATAGATAAAGTCGATATTGTTCCCAACGAAAGTGATGAACTTGATCACTATGAGCCTAAAGTCGAGATGATCCTCTTGTCTGTGGGCTATCTCGATATAATTAAGTTATTTGGCCATCACCGGTGTATGCTGCACGAACAACTCTATCTCTATCCAGTGCCCGATTGCCCACCAAAACTGCGCTACACAATAATAACCGAATGGCATCTGTATACTCTCGTGCCCATTGTCAAGGAAGTGTCCTTTACTAACATGGCCTTCGTGATATTCGAGTCGATCTACAACTTGAAGGACGATTATATCATTGATACGGAGTCTTTGAATGTACAGTTGAGCTTTCGATCTATGCAGCCTGTAGATCGTTCTGAGTATCATGTGATACCCTTGTGTAGCTTTAACTTATTCACTGAACGCTGCATCGCTGAACAAGCAACTTTTCATGTATTCGAATACTTTCGCCAGACTGTGCCCGATAGCTGCGGCATTGGACTCAAGTCCAGCATGGGCGTGGAGATGCATAAGCTATTTTCTCAGCTAATGCGATCGGAGGATATGGATGTCAATTTTGATCTGATCAATGTGAAAGAGGATAACGCTCTGATCTGCAATACCTTCCATCGCTATATACTCACCAAAGGCATGTCAGATACACTGTTCATGGCATTCGCTTGGCGGCGATATGTCATTGCTGTCGACGTCTTCAATATGATTCCAATGGAGAAAAAGGAGGGCAAGCGTGTGGTTACAGCAATGGTCAATAAGAAAATTTTCTCAGGCGTACTAGATCCAGCCATTCTACTCTACCCTGATGGTAAGTAATTGAAGTAATTGTTATCGACAAAGACGTATGTATGTATATAGGCTTATAGTAAGAGTATGTAAGATTATAAGATAATATAAATGGATTACATTCGTAATATTGGACAATATCGATTCACATATAGGTATTTACGAAAATACATATGTATACATAAATTCTCTTTGCATTGTTGTCCACTTGTTGTCCACTTACACAAGAAATGAACTCTGAACTTTTCTTTCAGTGCGCGGAATGCGCTTCGCTGTGGAACTGAAATACTTGGGCGTGAGAAAGAAGCCAGTCAAGCTCAAGCCGGGAAGCTTATTAAGTATTACTAATCCATCCAATCGATTAACCCAACAGTTAGAAGTGGATATGCCCACGTTTGCCATAATCAATCTATGCCAATTGGCCCCATTGGGACAGGTGTACGATGAGCTGAAAACGTTCCACACTAGTTTCATTAGCCAAAATCGTTTGCTTTTCTGCAAAAATAAGCTAATCGAAGTGCCCTTATTGCCATTGAGTGATATTCAGCGTTTGGCCTATGCCGATTTCGATTCCTTCATACGGGAGACGATCCGCTATATACTCGACAAACGGATATTCAACGTGCAGCAGAAACGAAATCACTTCTGTTGCGAATTACAGAATCTATCCAATATTTTGCTGAAAGTTGTCGGAAGTGATTTCAATACGCGCATGCGCACCAGCTCGAATGTCGAGTTTTCCGTTAGTCTAATCCATTTAATTATATAGTTTAATTATATAGTTTAATCTTAATGATGCTATAGAATCTGTGTGCCATTGCACACAATGAGCTGGAGCAACGCATTCACAATCTGCTGGAGAAGATGGAAGATGAGGGCCTCCACGAGATCGTTATAGACAGAGCGATTCAAGAGGAGAAACTAATGGATCATTTGAATACCATCAAAATTATGAGGGCCGTTGGGGATCTGCGCATGGGCACTTTGTTCCTCAATAAGGTCACTGGCTGGCTATGTGGCAATATGAATGATAAGTTCTTCGCAGCGCGTCCAGTTAAGCATCAATCTAAAGATAAGTCGTTTCTTCAATGCACCCATTTCAATTCATTTTTCCTTTAGGAAAACTCAAACAAGTATGTGAATCTATTTGAGTTCTTTGATTTGATCAGCAAAGTGGAGCATGGCGAATATGCAGCAGCCAAAGCCTATTTCAAGACGCAGAAAGTCCTATCGGTTGACCACGAATACTCTGTGTAAGTGAGCACACATCGAACTATCCATTCAAATGATCTACAGCTAGAGCTTTTGTCCAGTGGTTGGATACGCATTTACCTGGACTATGTGGCCACACGGGATGACCCAGAGCCGACAGTGTCGACCAATGCGAATGAGTGCCTATTGAACAGCATAACACTCTATGCGGAGCACTGCTCCAACCGGCCAGATGGCTGGATATTGCTCTATTGCTACTATAAGAGATTCAACTATGCACCTGGCTATTCCTATGCTCGCTGGCGTCTCGAGAACTATGAGAAGAGGACAACTGAGCAGACTACGGCGTCGCCGCAGAGCCTTTGGTCCATCATGCTAAATCACTGTCCGCGATTTGACCGTCAGCGCAGCTACAGTTTCTACGAAACCTTTAGGATGTTTGTGTGCTTGGGCCTGTACGAGTTCGCTCAGGTCGTGTGGGAGGACGTGCAGGACGATTGCAGCCTAGCGGACAACTATATGATAAGCACACAACTGAAGATCTTTCTCAATCAACTGGAGGAGGACTTTGAAACGCAGACATTCTCATTCGAGGACGTTGATGATGAGGATCTGCTGGTGAGCCTTGACCAATTGTTGCTCAATCGAGTTTAATTGAGGCTCAACTTCGTTTCTATTTAGGCCGGCTTCAACGCCCAACTCAATGGCAATGTAGAATATCATCGTGGTAATATGGATCTTGCGGCCGAATTTTATACAAAGAATTTGCCAGAGGAAGGCGCCCCTGTTCCCGCACGAGATGATTTCATGATCAGCAAATTGCGTCTGGCCTACATCGCCTATGAGGCGGGTGACTATCAGTTGACCATCAATGCCCTGAATCTGCCTAAAGTGGGCCGGCTGATACCATTGATCACCAGCTATTTAATGGGCAAGGCCTACTACAAACTGGATGATATTAGCAAGGCCATGGAGTGCTTCATTAACTGCACCAAATTTGCTGAGCATGTGCCCGACGTTTGGGGCTTTCTGGCTCTGATCAATCTCCAAATGGGCAACAACATGAATGCCATCTCATGCTGGAAATATGCTAGAGCTGTAAGACTAATAACAATTGCTTCACCAACTCCCCTGTTTATATTTGACTCAACTTTAATCTTAACTCTGCCTAGTAATCCTCAATTTCTGTCCTTTCTTTATGTAAGCTCTTTTCCTTCTTAAGCCACTCTGCTTATTCCTTTCTAAACTCATTAGTAATATTGTTAACTACCGAAATTATTCCTTAATACTCTCTTAACTTTTTCTTTATATTGCTTTTTTTACAAACCCCTCTTAGGATCCCACCAGAAATATCACAGATGAGACCATCTACACCGAGCTGGACATGATCGATATTGACAGCGTGGATCTTTATATTGATATGGTTAGTCCCAATAATAGCATCGCATCATTTCAAGGCGATGAGGATGAAGATTAGCATCGTATATCATATCATAATTGTCTCAGAAACGAATAAATCCAAAAATTTAATTTATGTATGATAAAACAATGATATATCAATATTTTACATAAGGTATATACAAGCTTTTACTTATGGTTAACAAAAGTTTGGTAACCTTTCTCGAAAATTTGATCTGAATCTCGTTCCTTGTGTAATATCTCAGCGCTTAGTCAAACAACTATTAAATGCCCGTCATGGACCCAACAAGTTATTCATTGAAATGGCCTTCCCTACCTCTCTTTTTCTACACCTCTTTCCCTATTCTTCCTCTCTCCTTCTATTTCTTCATTTTTTTCTAACAGTTGTGATTATGGTTTCATTAGTGGCTTCGTATGCTTGCAACATGCAACAGAACTTGGCAAATGTGGACATGTAGGGACGCGAATTATATACCCTGTAAAATATGAGATATAATATTTTTTAGTTTTTGTAGAATTTAAGAGGGTGGGAAAATAACAAAAAGCAAAGAAAACACTTTTGAATGTTAATAAAATTATTAAAATTAATATACCCTATTTTTTAGTAACGAGGGAATATTTGAAACTTTATAACAATTAAAAATAATAAAAAAGAAAATTTGTAAGTCTCTCTTGTATTTCAGCTGATCTTCAGCCAAATCACAATCAAGCGCTTACAGAGTATCTCTATAGGCTATCATGGGACACATTCTTACGTGTTTCTGGTTTTTTGTTGTTGTTTAGCAGCCATGACTTGTTGACACAAGGTAATGAGACAGTCCGCAATTTGCTTGCATAAGACAGCAGCAGAAACACACACACTCACACAAACATGCAGCTGCACATGCTCTTGTACTTTTTATAGCATACTTTCGAGCGGCGCAGAAATGCCTGGTCAGAAGCCACAGAGCCGCAGAGCCGCAGACCTGTCGCAGTCAGCATCCAAGCATGGCCAACGTTGGTGGCTTGGACTACGGCGATAAGCTGCCCGCCATTGGCGGCGTGACCAGCAGCACAGCGTTGGCCATTCGAAACTCAACCATCATAGCGCATCGCTTGTCCATCTACTTGCCGCAGCTGCTGCTGCCCACGCGCGATCCGCAAAAGGTGAAACTTATGCAATTATGGGAGTCGCAAATGTGTCAGCTTATTTCTCTCTTTCTCTTTCTCTCTAAATGCTCTTAGCTCATCATGGAAATCAACTGTTATGTGGCCCAATTCCGTGAGCTGCTCATCTTCATAGGACAATCACGGGATTCCCCGGAGTTGCGCGAGAAAATTCGCCGCTTGCGTCGTAGCTGCGTGGATGCGTGCAAGCATACGGCACACCTGATCACGCCGCAACCCAAACACTGTCAGGGCAGCGCGAGCGGGAACTTGAATCTGTCGCTGCTCTATCAGCTGACGCAGCAATTCCGCCACGAGCTGCTCAAGAGCCATCGCCTCATACAGCTGGTGCCATATGATATGACGGATTACTATGGTAAATTGGGGAGTCTCCACTTAGAAGCTCTGCCACTCAATTCCTTTTCCAGCACCCGCTCGCACGGCGCCCTCGAATCTGGGCAACGTCATCAGCCAGATTCTGTTGTGCAAGCAAATCAATCCGGACTTCCAGCAGGAGGAGCTGTGCAGCATCAGCAAGGATGCCCAGGAATTGTACGAGCTGCTCGACGAGCTGAAGCCGCATTTGCCCAGCCCAGAGACAGGAAACGAAGCAGACCTGTACGAGCAACTGCCACACAGCTGTGAGTAAATGCATTGTGAACTGAACTGAATACGGCTGCTATAAGCCAGCTTAACTCGCTACACAAGCAGCCGCAGCAGCAGCTGATGTGAACCTGGCCTTCCTCAATTCGCCGCCCGCCTGGTACAAGCAGCAGCGACGCCGCAGCTGCCGCACTCGCAGCCGCAGTCTCTGCCTCTGCTGTTGCCTGAAGTCATCCCAGGTGAATTCGTTTTGAAACAAAATACGAAAAAACAGGTAAGTGAAAGTTGTGCCTTGTATTTGACTGCCTGATACCCTAGATATATGCAGGAATTACCCATAGCCTATTGATTTCCAGTTACATGGGGCCCCTGTCGTCAGACCTCTTCAAAACTAAATCCATATTGTAAATTAGCCTTAGTCTTAACTTATCTCACAGGAAATTTCAAATAAAGCGAGGAATTCCAATTGATAATGCTCAATGGGCAAACAGCTTAATGAATGAACTTTACGAATGAACCATTAGCTAGAATGATATAGGAGTAGATTAGGCTTCTTTTTTAACTTACAAAATAACAGAGCTTAGTATGATTATGTATACAATTTTGATGCAGATATATTTATAAAAAAAAAAATTGCCAAAAAACTATATATAAAAAATATTATATTAAACAAAATTAGTAATATTTATATTTATATAAGTGCAGTCAGCATTGTCACAGGTGATTTAAATAAAACAAAACTTTCGCATTAGGGTTGAAAAAAAAATCCCCTTGGACGGGAAGAACTTGCTTAAAAGTAAGACAGATTATCGTATATGTACTTGTTAGCTTTTAAAATAAAACTAAAACATACATATGTGTACATATGTATATATAATATAAAACAAATGCAAACAATATAATAGATATACAAACATTTTTTTTTTTTGCATATATCCCAAGGTCAACATTATGCTTAATTGCCTAAGTTCCAATTAACTATAAAATTAAAAATGGCAAAAACTGTTTTCAATTCTTTTCTTTTTTTATAAAACTACACTTATTTTGCACTTATATTAAGCACCGCTATTGTTTGTTTATTCATATTCATATATTCATTCACATACTCTGCCCATCAATTGCCTGTAGTTATTATTTTTCCCAATCATTAAGCGATATATAATTATTCACATAAATCTGATTTTATACATACATATGTATATATTTTTTACACAGCTTTGGCATTTTCCGCTAAATTAGGTGCCCATACAGCATTTCAGATTTATGTGTGTGTATACTAAAAATGAAACTGTAAAAAGGCTACACAGTCTGGTGTAAAATTTAGCGTTCACTTTATGAGTAGTGTGTGTGCGTGTGTGCTTAATTTACAGTTGACAAACCTGTAGGCAGCAGCGACAAGGAAGTGAATGTGGTACAAGGTAGTTAATGAAATATATGTGCATGTTAAATACCGTTATAGCAACGACAATGCTATATACAGGGCAGCTCCAAAATTTATGAGCAATAGGCAGCGTACTTTAAAAAACCGAAACCTATATACACCGTATATTTGAATAATTGCATGTCTAAAGCCGTTTAGTTAAGTCATTTCATTTAACCTTCAAAGGCTGGGCGTCCCATAGAAACACTATCAGGTGTGCTGATAAGGTCGGGCGTTTTTTAATCTCTGCCTTTCATTGCAGCTCGTGTGTGCATATAGCTTATATAGAACGCGCCCCCCTTCAATAATAATTTATAACAATTTTCATTTGATTTTTGCATTTTTTGAATATATTTTTGAATTTTAAAAATATGCTTGTCTTTTACAAAACATATCTCTACATTAAAAATATATATAATATATATGTGTATATACTTTATGTAGCTATAGTAGATATATATATATATGTATGTATAGGTTGTATATATAAGGTATAAACTTCTAGGTATATTTATATTTATATATATTATTATATGTCATATGGATTTTCACAGAAAATCTTCAACTTTCTTTTGAGTAATGCTTACTTTCCCAATTGTTTTTCTTTCTTCTCCTCTTCTCTTCTCTTTTTAGCATTTTATTCTTTGTGTTGATTTATGCATTGATTTCTTTGCTGATTTCTGTGTATCTGTGTGTGTTGAGCATTAGACTTACTATGGAAGATTCTTGTTCAATTTTCTTTTTTTGCAATATTTCCAACGATTTGTTTGTAATTTTTTAATTCTTTTTTGATTTGTGCGCAAAAATTTGGCGATTCGTTAAACCAACAATAAAAACTAAAAATATTAACAATTATTTAAGATCGTTGGACTTTCCATTTGTCTACAATTATTAAATTCACTATTTGTTTACGAATATTTTGCGTTAAACATTTTCTCTGGCTAATATCACCTTTATCACTGCGCAGCAAGGCGCTTAAACTGGACTTAAGTTCAAGCTAAATGTAGTCTCTTCTTCTTTAAGATAAGCATAGAGTGTGTGTGTGTGTGTGTTTGTGTACAGTGTAAACAAATAATTAATTAACTGCTTAACGCTAATTCAACACAAGCTACATTAATTCTCGCTAAAACTCAACGCGTGCACAACAATAAAAGGTTTCCAGCAGAAGAAGAATTCAATAAAGAAAAAGAAAAAACTAAGAGCTAATAAAAAGCTTAGTTAATTTAAGCACTTAATTTAAATATGAAGTGAGAGTGGGAGAGAGAGATTCTCCTCCATGACAACGGCTCTCTCCAATGCAGCAATAAAATAATAAATGTGGTGTGGACTTTATGTGTGTTTGTTTTGTTGGCTCATGTTGCGTGGTGTGGCATGTGGCATGTGGCTGATGGCAAATGGCTGATGATGCTTGTGCTTGTGCGTGTGCTTGTAGTTTAGGTGGCGCCAACACATTTTGAAAAGGAACACTGTACTGTATCACGCCCACGGCGAACGCTTCAGAGACGCGTCATTTTGTTGGGCGCCGATGACGATGCGGTCGACAGCTGCTCCAGGCGCGAGCACAACTCCTGGGCGAGACGCAGCTGATTCGCTGCGGCGGCAGCACACGATGTGGCCGTTGTTGCTGGCACATTATTCGCCACGGGCAGCTGTTGCACAGCGGCGGCCATTGCTTCCGGAAAACTCAGACAGACGCCAACCCAACGTGCTTTGCTGCATGCATGCGACTGTAAAAGCAGAGAACCGAGAATTTAGTCATTGAACTCTCAGGACTGCAGCCGCTCCAAGCAACTCACCATAGCAAAGTCACGCTTCCATTGCACACCACACTGGCCATCACACAGAGGGCAGGGACGCTCCAGGCTATAGCCGCCGCATTCGCTGCAATCGAGCGAGACATGATCATCGGTCCAGGAGACGCCGCATGTAAAGCACGAGCCCAAATGTTGGCGCAGCTCCTCAATGGTCAGCACGCTGTCCATGTTGATCTCCAATGGGCTGCCAACCAAATCGGGCAGCGAGGCAGACAGACCCAAGCTGTGATGACTGTAAAAGATAACAGAGAGAGAGAGAATAGATTAGCTACTGTTGGCATGGAGACAGGAGCGGATTGCCAATAAATGGCCAGTAGATGTAGCTGATGGCTAGCTCTATAAATTTTAATTTTATTCACTTTATAAATTTGAATAAATAAATATTCTGCTATGCCAAAAGTAAGGTTTGATTTCCTAGTTGCTAAGCTTCATGGCTTCGTAGGCCTCATCTCAACCTCGAAGCGCACCTGCAGTAGCGAAAGGCAGGCAGGCGTACCAGGCCATGACCTTGCTTGGTGGGCGGACATTGGGGAACGGCGTGCGTCGCAGTCGCTGTTGCCGCTGCTGGCGTGATTATGATAATGAGCAGCGTGATGGCGAGACGGCAGCGACGACTGCGACGCTAGCGATTCGGGACTGTACCAACGTCAGACAGCAGAAACAGCAACAACAATGACAGAGGGCAGCTTTCGCTCGATCATGTGAGCGCCGCATTGTCGCCAGCGTTTATTGTTAGCGCAAGAGAGCACAAGATAAACAGAGAGAGGGAGAGGGAGAGAGAGAGAGCGCGAGAGAGCTTAAGATAATATATCAGACAT
>NW_022045915.1:506105-528034 GCF_001654015.2 Drosophila navojoa
TTCCTGATTTATATATGAGTGCATTCTTAGATTACAGGACTATTAGACATTCTTCAGACTTTGCTGCTTCTGGGCCTGGGCCATTTCTATAAAAGTCGAGCGCTTTTTTCATTCTTTCAAAGTCAACTCAATAATGTCAGTTAAGCTTGTGACTTTCTTGCTGCTCCAAGCCGCAGCGGCCTTCCTGGCGGGCGTTCGTTCAATACCTCAGCCCGTCAATCAGCTCTTGGGACGCCAGCCACGCATCAATGGTCGCATTGTTGGGGGTCACTCTATAAATATAACACAGGCTCCATATCAGGTCTCTTTGGCGAATATTCACTGTGGTGGCTCCATAATCTCTAACCAGTGGATACTGACGGCAGCGCATTGCATCTTGTAAGTTGCATCCTGTATAAGTTCATGCCTTAACATCGATTCCTTCTAATCTAGTGGCGCACAACCTAATCAGATACAAGTGCGATTGGGCAGCTCTGAAAATGTTGGGCTAAATGGGCAACTGCTAGGCATCAAAAAGATCGTTAGCCATGAAAAGTACAACCAAACTACGTACGACTATGATTTTTCACTCTTGGAGCTCCAGGAACCAATTGAATTCGATGAGACCAAGCAGGCCGTTAAGCTGCCGAAGCAGGGTCAAGAGTTTAAGGACGGTGAAATGTGCTATGCTAGCGGCTGGGGCAAAACAGACAATCCTCTGAACTTTAGCGGTCAGCTGCAGCAGGTGCAGGTGCCGCTGATCAAGCAGCAGGAGTGTGAGAGGTTACTCTATTCACTGAAGGTGACTGATAGCATGATCTGTGCTGGCTACCCGCAAGGCGGCAAGAATGTCTGTAGTGGCGATTCTGGCGGTCCCCTGGTGAGTTCGGATGGCCTGTTGGTGGGTGTGGTCTCGTGGACCTTAATACCCTGCAACATGCCCAACTCTGCGGGCGTATATGGTAGAGTATCCACTGTTCGTGAATGGATTAGAGAGCACAGCGGTATTTGACCATCTGAGTCATGATTTGCTATGAATAAAGTGCTAGCAAAGGTGACGAGACCTTTCAAAAATGTTCCCCATTAAATCGTTGAAACTTCAAAAAAATATATTGGTTTAATTTGTTGTATCTTAGAATTGGAAAACATGTGTATATATTTATTCCAGAAATCGCAATAGTTGTATAGTCGCAATCAATCAGAATGCAGAAAATTATTCCATCAGAAAGAAAAATTGTATGAAATGATAGATGATGAAAAAGAAGAAGAGTACTATCCATGTAAGTTTCCTGCATAAATCCGAAAGAGTTTGAGTGGTTGAGGTTCTGCACTCCAATAGCATTCTTGCCGGCACGCTACATATTTGCCTTCCTCGCCAATCTGGGCATGGCAATCGTGTATGGACTAAGGGTAAGCCTGAACGTCACGATGGTCGTCATGGTAAACCATTCGGCTGCTCTTCACGTCAGTCCTTCAGCGCCTACTAACAAAGATAGGGGCTGTCATCCGCCGTCGGACACCTCACCCAATGCTAAAGTGGAGGTAAGGTATATTAGAATCCAAGTTTAATTGATATATCACTAAGTTATATGTGTAAGCTCGCAGAACGGAATATTTAACTGGAGCGAAAGCTTGCAAAGTAATCTGTTGAGCTGCTACTTTTGGGGCTATATGGTGTCGCAGATTCCGTCGGCTCGCATTGCCGAAATCTATTCAGCGAAATGGGTATTCCTCAGCGCTGTGGCGATCAATTTCATATGCACCATATTCTCACCGGTTCTGGCGAAGTTTCACTATGCCGGGCTGATGGCTATGCGCATTCTGAAAGGCGTTGGCGGTGGAGCGGCATTCCCGTCGATGCACAATATGATAGCCAGCTGGGCGCCACAGACGGAACGGCTGCTGATCGCCACCCTGATCTATGTGGGCACATCGGCGGGCACGGCGACATCGATCTTGTTGTCGAACTTGATCTTCAATCAGATTGACTGGGAGGCTGTCTTTTATATAACGGGTGGTCTGAGCATCATTTGGATGATACTATGGGTATTCCTCATACAGGACAATCCAAACAAACAGCGCCTGATGACCGCAAAGGAACGTGACATGATTAACGCCTCGTTGGGCGAGGCACCTGCTGCACCCTATGTACCCTGGTGCAAGATCTTCAAATCGGGTGCCTTTTGGGCAATTCTCATTGCTCACACCTGCAGCAACTTCGGTTGGTACATTTTCGTCATTGAGATTCCGTCCTACATAAAACAGGTGCTCAAATTCAATGTGTCGAAATGTGCAGCCCTTAGCGCTTTGCCATTTATACTCATGCCAATATTCAGCATCGTACTTAGCAAGGTATTGGATATATTACAGAATAAGAGTTAGTATTGCCATGAGCTGAGTCTTTATAATATTACTGCAATATATCCTATTTACATATACAGATAAGATTAGGCGAGTGACTGCCCGAAAAATCGCAACGGGCATAAGTTCAGTCGTGCCAGCCCTCTGTCTGTGTGGTATGTGTTTCGTCAGATGTCGTCACTATGTTGCCATTAGTCTCATGTGTCTGGGTATTGTGGGCGCAGGCGGCATGTTCTGCGGCTTCCTCTCGAATCACATGGATATATCACCACATTTTGCTGGCACATTAATGGCTCTGACCAATACTATTGCCACAATACCTGGAATTGCGGTGCCTAGCCTAGTAGGTTTTATCACCGACAATTTTGTAAGTTATATCCGAAATGAATCTTGAATCGAAATATTTTTGCATATCGTTCTTAAATAGCAAACAATTCAGGCCTGGCGAGTTATCTTTGGTATCACAATTGGTCTGTATATTATTGAATTTGTTATTTACATGCTATTGGCACAGGGAGAAGTGCAACCATGGGATGAGGGCTAGTTAAAGCTGGCTATAAGAAGGATATCTTCAAACAAAAAAGCTTAAAAAAAAGGAATAAAAAACTAATTTTATTTCAAACGTTTTTTTTTTTTTTAATTAACATATTTTAAATGTAGCCGTTAACAGAACTAAAACATGTTCATAGCAGACAGCTGTTAATTTAAATAACAAATAAACTGGTTCACCAAGCAACTGAAACCGATTTGACATTCTCTTCTTATCGATAGCATTTTATCGAATATCGACAATTCGTATAATCATTTGTTAAAATGAAATTAAATTAAAAGACAATTTAGGCAACAAAAATTAAATAAAAAATAAAAACAAAGTGTACATAACGCTTTCGTTATATTCGCTCAAAATATGCACATTTAGAAAAAAGTCAAATAAAAAAATTATTTCAAAATTCAAACTGCACTGACAGTCACAACTCTGGCCAAGTCGCTGCCAGTAAAATTGCCGGTCGTGCGAAAATGTTGAAAATACGCAACATTTGCATGCTGCAGCGACGCTGGAAGAGCGGCAAAAGGCGTTGGAATGTGCTGCAACACAAACGCAACAATTGCGATCGTGCCTTGGAAACCTTCGACGATTTCTATGGCTCTGTCTATGGCGGACGTTGGAAAAATATGCGTGCTGCGCTCCTAACCGAACACAAATATGTTGCCATGGTAAATAATTTCGGTGACACGGAGCAAACGTGCAGCATGCTTGAGCTGGACGGTGCCATCAATATTAAATCTCTTATTCAATTGGCAATGGAACGAGAGGAAGCCGGCACAGAATCTAATCTTCTACTTAATCGGCGTGCTCATTACGACATCGATGACAAATTGGAATCGTTGCTGCGCAAGCAACAAGAACGCGAAGTGGCTGCCATCTATCCGACTGCAACAGACGATGGACATGTGCCACCACAACAGCTGAGCTACGATGGGAAGAAGAATAAAGAAGACAGTCACACGGAAGCGCAGACAGACAGCGAGAAGGAGGCATCGTCAGTGGAGTTTACGCAGAGTCTGACCAAAGCCTTGGAACAGGACGTGCAATTAGATGAGAGTCGTTTAGTAGATCCACAATTTGGCACGGGCGGCCTGTACGAATATGTGCCCGCCAGCAGCATTAAGGGCATGGAAGATTGGGTTGCCGAATCGGAGCATTATAAATATTATCAAACCAACACCGATTTTCCGCTAATCATCGAACCCGAGGCCATATTTCAGTATCCCGAACACTTGGCCATCTACACCTACGAAATGGGCAACTGTGCGGAGTTTAAGCCGCCGCGGCAATGTCTAACTGGTGTCTTGTCTCACTTTCTAATGGACGGCGCCTCCGTGCTGCCGCCGCTGTTTCTGCAAGTACAGCCGGGTGAGCGTGTGCTCGATGCTTGTGCGGCACCAGGTGGCAAGTCACTGCTGATGCTGCAAACGCTACACCTGGATCAGTTGGTGTGCAACGATGTACAGGAGTCGAGACTGAATAAACTGCGACGCGTCATGCAGGAGTATCTCTTTGATTACAAACAGCGCTGGGCGGGCAAGCGTTTGATCTTTAGTCAGAGCGATGCTCGCAATCTAGATGAATATGGCAGCTATGACAAGATACTGGTGGATGTCCCATGCACCACGGACAGACATGTGCTAATGCATCAGGACAACAATATCTTCAAGCCGACCCGAATCAAGGAACGTCTGCGCATACCTGAGCTGCAGGCCGGCATCTTGGCGAATTGCTTGCGGTTATTAAAGCCTGGCGGCAGTTTGGTCTACTCCACGTGCTCCTTGTCTCCGGTACAGAACGATGGTGTTGTCCATATGGCGCTGCAGAAGGTTTTCAACGAGCACGGTATCACGGCTCGCATCAAAGATCTCAGCCAGCACACAGCGCTCTTTAGCGACATCTACAGATTCGAGCAGCCAAAGGGCTTGAAATATGGCCAAATGGTTCTGCCATATTTGCCGGCCAACTTTGGACCTATGTATTTCAGTAAAATCACACGAAATTCTTAATGTTGAACATTTTAATCAAACCAAATTCGAAGATATATAACAGAAAGGGGAATTTCAGATATTTGTTGGCGGGGTGAAAACAGATTCTGAACCAACAAATTACGAAGCTAGTAATGGGTATATAGTCAGGGATGAAACCCCTCAGAGCCTTAATCCTAACGTTTTTAATGATACCAAATTCTAAAATGTTAATTATTAAAAATGAAATGAATTACTTGTTAAACCTAAATATATGTGTTTGTGTGTGTCTTTTTTTTCATTCAATAAGGATTCATTTATATTTTCGGAATTAAAATTTAAAGAAATGTTAAATGTGAACTTTCGGCTTAAACAATATACAGCCGGCTTTTGTGGCTTAATTTTTGCTTACAATCTAAATATACATTAATATAATTCACATACAATATTGGAAATTTAAGAAATACGTTTGTGCGCGTTTCAAAGCATGTTTGTTCAATTTTTGTCAATCTTCTTTTTCTTCTTGGGCTTAATGGGCAGTGGTCCAGGAGTCTTGAAAATCGTGCTGCAAGTAATTATATGAATATTATAAATAATTTGTCAAATTTAACAAACTTTTTGACTCACTGGCATGTGGTACAGATTGGACTATATTTGCAAAAGACAGACAGGCATACGGAGCAAACGTAGCCAATGTCTATTAACTCGCGATGGCAGAAACAAGAGGCGCGATAATCAACCTTGGGTGTGGGTGGCAGCACCAGCTTGTGCCGCATCTGCGGTGATGGTAAGAAGACCCACAGCAAGTACTGTAACAAGCCATCCAACTGATTGACCTTGAGAAATTGACCGTTCGTTATGTCACATCCCTGTTGCAGCAAACTGAGTGTCTTGTCCAGGGCGCAGGTGTCAACGACAATGCCCAACTTTTGGGCCGTGAAGAAGACATTCATGAAGGTCATATACTGCGAGGCGCACTCATTGCTGCCCGTGATCACCAAAATGCGTGAATGCATCTTTACGCCAGCCGGGACATTCCTTTGCAGCTGTAAAAGTAAAAATATTTAGAATTCAAGTTCTAAGAATGGAGTTAACTACCTACTCGTGATATGTAGCACAATGCCATGGACATGCTGCCCGCTAGTAAACTTTCGCACGGCGCGCTCAAACGAGGCGCATTCATGAGTATGCTGCCCAACTGTTGCTTCACCGTCTTTTCCACTAAACTGAACGCTTCATATTGGGCATCTATTTGGCGCAGCTCTACCTGCCTGCCCGGCAGGGGGAATAGAAACTCTCTGAGAAGGAAAACATTTACTTAATAAATATTTTCACTCAATGCTTGTTTTATTCGTCACCTACGTGCTGTAATGTGAACAGGAGAGCACAGCCAATTTATTCTGCGCCTTCTGCATGAGGTGCGCATTGCCAAAGGCGATGACTGCCTCCAGAATCTGTGTTAGATTTTGTGGATTTTGTCGAACAATCAGCTGGGAGGGATTCGTGTCCAGCACGATAGCCAACAGGTCAATGCTTGCCTCATCTGTAAGATTAGAGTATAAGTTCAAATTCAAGTACGCTTACTCATTTGGAATATACCTTCTTTATTTGCTGTTGTGTCTGGGGACTCCATTTTCGCCGGCAAAACAAAGCGCGATGGTAAACTCTGCGAATAAAATTCAAAGGTTACGCAAAAGAGCACGCCACTAGTTGCATTTGTTACGTCAGTCTCTCCAGAGCTGTATGTAACAAGTGTTAAGTTCAATATTTGAGCTTCAATGAAGCTCAATGAATAATTCTCATTTAAATAACGTGATAAAGAGCGGTTTGCCCAACCTTTGGCACTACGCGAATTTTTCATGGCAGCGCTGACACTTTCATTCATTTTGCCATTCTGCGGCAAACGCGGACACTTCAATCAGCTGTTCTTGTCAGCATTAAAATTTTTGTTGGGCGTTTCACCCACTGTTGTTGATAAAAAACGGCGTTAAACACGTATTACATCCGGTTTTAAGAAACAAGAACATAGCACAGCTATAAAATGCTTGTTCTAGTACTTGGCGACTTGCATATACCACACCGCTGCAGCAGTCTGCCGGCAAAGTTCAAAAAGCTGCTTGTGCCCGGTCGGATACATCATATACTGGCCACTGGAAATATCTGCACGAAGGAATCGTATGATTATCTGAAGTCATTGGCCAACGATGTGCACATAGTGCGTGGTGATTTTGATGAGAATCTCAGCTACCCGGAGCAGAAAGTTGTGACGGTGGGTCAATTCCGTATTGGCCTGTGTCACGGTCATCAGGTCGTCCCTCGAGGAGATCCCGAAGCATTAGCCCTAATCCAGCGCCAACTAGATGTGGATATACTAATAACGGGGCATACGTACAAATTTGAGGCATACGAGCATGGCAATAAATTCTACATCAATCCGGGCTCGGCAACAGGCGCATTCAATCCGCTGGACCAAAATGTGGTGCCATCTTTTGTGCTGATGGACATACAGAGCACCACGGTGGTGACCTATGTCTATCAACTGATCGGCGATGAGGTCAAGGTGGAGCGCATTGAGTATAAAAAGATATAACCAAGTATTAGCAGAAATTCATTCCGTACGCACTGAAATATCCGATCTGCCTTTGATCTTGGCTTAAACTACGTGAAAATCTGAATATATGAATATATACATATATTTAAGAAGAAAATTGTATAAATTAAACCACGCTTCTTTCATTTTTTTATTTAATAAAAAATGTTTAAATTTTATTTAAATAGAATATAAAAAGAGTTCTTATTTTTGCTTGATTTTCACTGTTGACTCTGGTGTCTCGCTTACATGTTCAATGTGCAAAATATTATGAATTTTATAATCGAATGAAAAGTCTGCTTAAAAATGTTGACAAAGTTTCGTGCGTTATTCTCATTACAATTGTAGTTAATATCTAGATACAGATTGGATTATCGTTCGGTTTACGTCGCATTGCTTTCTTGCATTATAAAATAAATATTTAAATTTATTGTTTTTATTATTTTTATGATCTCTTTTCATTTTGTTGTGAATACTTTCTGTTTTCGCCCCATTTTTTACGATAGCAGCATAATTTGGCAACTATTTTCTAAATTTTCGTACGTTACAAAAAATAAATGATAAATACATAAATACGAAAACTCTGCGCTTAAAATTAGATTATTTAGCTTTGCTGCAATCCACTTGCAATTAGTTGGATGCGGGTTTTTATGGGGGGAAGGTGACTTGTCATACATATATGTTTTTATTTAAAAAGCAATCAACGACGTCCATGCGATCCCTGATGTGCATGCCCACGCATTAGCCCAGGCTGTCGACGCACACAGTCTTGAGGGTTTTGCCATTGATGAAGGTCTTGAACTGCTCGGGCAAAGCCAGTTCGGTCTGCAAAAAGTTAAAAAAAAAAGTATGAAATAAATATATAAATATTATTTAGACAATTTAAGCTCCACATACAAAATCTCCATTATCCTCCGGCAAGAGTATATTCATCTCGGATGACTTCGAGCTGACAATTTCAACGCCCAGCGAGTCCTTAGACAAATACATTTGACAGCCATCGGTCTTATCGATCGACACCGTTGGCACCGAGCCCAACACCTGCATCTGCACGCTCTGGCAGTTGACGAACTCAATGGAGGCAACCACCGAATCGAACAGAAGCGAACACTTTTTGCACGAGTCCAGCACAATGTTGTTGACCTTGCCCTTGACAGTGAGGGTGGAGCCCTCGCAGCGGAACATGTACACCACATTGTTCATTTCGGCATTTTCCACAATGAGACCCGAGTTGTTCTTCTGGTACTCAATCAACCACTTTTTGCCATCGCGGGTAAACACTGGGTCCTTCACGGGTGCAGTGGCATTAGTGGCAACTGGGGCGCTGGTTTTGGCTGGCGTCTTGAAGGGCGCTGGACCAGTGCGCAGTGATGGATTCTTGTGAGTTTGCATGTCGCCGGTTACCTTCTTCAAGTCTGCAAGAATATTAGTTAAATATTAAGGCTGTTTAATGAAGTTATTGTCATTTGTTCCTACTCTTGGTTATGTCAGCGCCCTGATTGATCTGCGCAAAGAGCGCACTGCGGTCATCGCCAGCGCTGTCCAGCTTCAGGGCATTCAGATCCAATGGTGGTGGTGGTGGTGGCATGCCGCCGGGTGGTGGCGGTGGTGGTGCACCGCCGGCGGGGGCTGCACCCTTACCAGACCAGACCAGGCCCGTGGTATGATACTGCTTAATGTAGGCCTGCATATCAGTTAGTGTTTGCAGCCAGGCGCGTGCCCATTCCACATGCTTGGGATCCTTCTCCTTCCACTCCTTAAGCACACGGTTCGTATAGAACTGGCCGGCATCCTTCATCTCCTTGACATGCGGTCCGGGCATCGATGTCGTACACACCCAACCCAGGGCGGGTATGCTCTCGCTAATGGCCGACAAATGATTGAAGAGCGGCGAGGTGCGGTGCTTCTCACGGAAATCACAAATGGCGCTGATTTGCGTCGATGTCGGCTGCAGCAGTTCCATTTCCTTCGCCTGCGGCGGCTTAGCCATCTGCGTGGCCAGCGTCACGTAACGCAATTGGGCGCTATAAATTGTCAAATTGAAAATTAAGAATGTCACACAAAAATAACATTATCGAATGCAGTTATTACTCACTCGAATGCAGCCTTCACAATCTGCGCATGCGCAGCCACATCGCCGCCTATTTGGGCGGATAGCGCCAAGTACTCGGCTAATGGCCCGGCGATAATATCCTCGTAGCCAGCGACACTCATGTTGTTGCTGTCACTTGTTGTTGTTGTGGGAGAATCAATTGGCGGTGGCGGTGGCAGTGGCGTTGGTGGTGATGGCGGTGCGGGTGGTGTAGATGGTACTTTAATCACTGTCTCTGGATGTGGCGTGATCAACGTGTGCTCCAGCCGATCCACTAAAGTCTCCAAGCGTTCGCAAATCCTTTCCAAATGCTCAACGGCAGCCGTGGGTTTTGATTCCGACTCGTGGTTATCTGTTGATTAATAAAAAAAACTCCATTATAATTCCAGTTCGCTAAGAAACTTTTGTGCTTTTATAAAAGATGTGCGTAAAAAATGTAAGCGTAAAAAATATATACATATTATTTGTATATTTAATTAAGATGAAAACATTACACAAATCGTGTTCACACCCAGTATATAAACAAATTAAAATAAAATAAAAAACAAGTTGTGATTGTTGTCATCGCAGTGTTTGCAATAAAAAGTATAAATTCGCATGAATCACTGGAAACGACTTGAGAGATTAAGCAACGAGCAAAAAAACGCTGAATGAGCTGTTGCTGATGATGATGTTGCTGCTGCTGATGATGATGATGTTGCTGCTGATGATAATGATGAGCAGAGATCGGTGAACGGTTATAAAAGGAAAAAAATGTCAGGTGCTTCATATTAAAAATAAGTGAGTTTAGAGATATGTGAATGCAGTGATAGTAATTTGATACCCTATAAAAGCTGTCTAAAAATAGGTATTATAGCTCGAAACTTACTCTAGTATTAAAATTGTTTAAATTGTAAATATGTAAGATTTATAATATACAACACAATATTTGAAAAATAAATATAAAAAAATATAATAATAATTAGTATTAATAGTTAAAAATAAGGAAAACAATTTTAAAATAAAACTTGTTGCTAAAAACAGAGTATTAAAACTTTCCTTTTATGTTAAATCTTTTTAAAAATATTTTTAATTATAGAAATATTTTAATATATTTTAAATACATAAAAAAAGGAAAAATAAATAAATAAAATTATTTTAAGCCTAACGATGACTATTTCTAAAGATCTGAAGTGGTTTTTAATTAGAAAATTATAGAGCATAAACCCTAATCAATTTTTCTTCTAATAGCTAAATTAGAACCAATTTAAATTAATTACTAACGATTTTTCACTTCAACTGCATTTGACTATACAATTTGTAAATTTTGTTATTTATAATAGAAACAGGATCATATAAATATGTAAAAGTATTATAGATAAAAGACAAAATTTCTTTAATATTGAAATTGAGACTTGTGGTTTTTTAAAGGATATATAAAACATTCACGAGAACAGGACGAAAACTGCACTTGAAAAACAAAAGCGTTATTGATAGAACGTTTTATCGATAACGTAAGGCATGCAACGAACAATCGAATTTAACAATAGAATTCCATTTGTATTTCTTTCATACCACGCACGGCCACGCTATGCTCCACGGCTGCGTGGGCGGCGCGGAGCAGTTCCGTGTAGAGACGCTGACGCTTCAGCTCCAGCTCATCCCGGCCGACAGGTGTGACAGGTGGCTCAATGCAGCCGCTGCAGGCGTGCACCCAACATCAATGACAACGATAACAATAGAATAGAAAGATGAGTTCATACATGTAGTACATATAATGTGGCTAATACGATAGAGAACGCGTACATCTCATTCAATCGCTCATCGTCGAACCAGGCGGGCAGTCCGTGCGCAAAGGCCAGCGTTTCCGGCAGCAGTTCACCTTCGATATACGGCGCACACATGCTCTCCCGCTTGGGCGGCGGCAGTGAGTCGGAAAACACTTCATCATCGTCGGCCAGCGAGCTGTTGTTGTTGTTGTGATTGGCCAGTAGCAACAGCGATGAGCTCAACGGATCTGGCTCAATGATCTCCGCTCGATTGCTTATGTTCACCTTCTTCTTGATGGACTGATGCGTCGAGTTGTGACGGGAGAGGCAGCTCTTTGTGGGATGCGAATTAGCCGGTTGCGGCTCGTACACCTGCTGCTGCTGTTGCTGCTGCTGTTGAGGCATTGCATTCGGCGTCGGCTCATCCTCTGTGGCGCTGGTCATCGATGCGGGTGGAGCGGTTGATGTGGATGAGTGCGTCGAACGCTGCACTGGCGACGATGCGACAGTGTTGATAGCTTCTATTTCAAGGGCTGTGAAGATGCGACGCAAAGCGTGCACATATATACATACGTATTTATATATAATTGATCAACAATTAAATCCAAAAATTTGTATGCCCCAATACTGTTTCTATTATTCCAATACGACTTAATATACTCATTCAAAGACCTGAAATCATTTGGTACTAGGTGCTTGAAAAATCAAGAAAATAACAAAGCCTTACAAAAACTATTTAACTTTTTTAGCCCTAAACGAGTATTATGCAGTCGATGATGACCGACTGTAATATTCTTCCAAGTTATGCTATAAGAATACAGAACTGGTTTTTCTGGCAGAGAGTGGGAGAAGTCTTTCTCTTTTGTTAACAAAAGCGGAAAACGATATGAACTTTTCATAGAAAACGATTTTACATACTGAATATTTGATTACCATATTCCTATATACCTAAAGATGTTATGTGTGTCATAAAAATCTAAAATCTTGATATTCTATAATTGCTGTATATAATTTAATATATATACAAATCTATATTTATAATAAACATAGAGTTGTGCGCTAAAACATTTGCTAGTAAGGCGAAATAAAGAGGAAAACAAGCTTAATTAAGCGCAGGTACTGGGTATTTGGTATAGCTCTGTCTTTTTTTCACCAATCTCCAGGGGCCTGCAGCCAGGTGCAATACCCTAGCGTGTATTAAAGCTCCCACAAGCGGGACAACATATCTAAATTTGCATATAGAACTAGGTGTTATACATAGGTAATACATATTTTGAATACCAGTAGAGCGCTCAATAGGAACAGACTCCTTTTCAGTGGCGTCAGCGGATTCAATTTGTGCTTCAGGTTTTAGTTCTGGTTGTGGTTCTGGTTCAGGCTCTGGCTCTGGCTCAGGTTGGGGTAGAGGTTCTGCTTGTAGCTCAGGCTTTGGTACCTGGCCATTGGCTTTGACCTCTTCCTGGGTGACCTGTTCGTTAGCTGTATCTGCGGGCAGTTGTTCGATTTTTTCGTTTGTTTCGTTCGCATCGTTTTTACACTGTTTATCCTTGTCCTTATCCTTTTTGGCTGCTTTTGGATTAGCACGACAACATGAGAACATTTTTGCAGCTCTTGTTGTCTTGTTTGGTTTATGGGTACTTAAAGAGTAGTGGTATATGAACGATTTAGGTAGGTATCACATTAAGATTATGCAATTTCCGGATTCTTTTCTTTTTTTTTATGCTTTAGCTCATTCTCATTTACAACAGCAACAACAAGAATGAAAACAACGTCTAGCAGCCATACAAAAATTGGTTAGGCGTATGACGAAAGCCGCAAAAGGAAAAGAAAGTAGCAGTAAAAGAAAAACCACTCCTTAAGCTTCCTATATCGTATAACGCAAATCGTTTCACACGCACTTGAACGCAATATTTTTTCCTTTCTGTGTTTTCAGTTTCTTTCTTTTTTTGCGCGTTTGACATATGAAAAATTAGCAAATTAAATAACTTTTCAATGTTTAATGCAGAGAGCCTGGGCACAGCGCTATGGGGCACGGCAATGGCCCAACTGGGTCACATACACGCACACAGACCTACAAAGCTCCACAGCTGCTGTTGAACGGAACACACCCTAAAAAAAATGGGCAGCAAACGCGCGCACGCACAGGACGCGAAATTAGTCTAAATTCGTTTAACAGCGCAATGTTAATGTTAAGGTCATGTTATAGGCGGCATGGGCACAGCTTGTTGATATTTTTTGTTTTGTTCGGACTAGATTCAACAACAGCGCTTCCTTCAAAGGTCACACACAAAGCAGTGGATATTTATTGTTCAATCTGAAGTCTTAAGACAATCAGATTTATAAAACGTTGTTCACTGGTTATTTCAACATCCGCTTTTCCACACGCTTTTGGTGCAAATTTGTGCGAGCAACTGAATGCGCATTGAAAGCAGCTTCAAAATTTGGAGACAAATTTCTGCTTTGAGTACAGGTACACAGGGTCAACAACAGCTGAATTGAAGCTGTTGTGGAGAAAGCTTCGCCGTGGTAATGGCAACAACAATGTTAAGAAGAGAGTTTGCGCGTCAATAGAGAGAGGCGGGCAGCTAGAGAGAGCGCAAAAGCTGAGCATACTTTTTTGTTATTGTAAGCGCTGCAGCAACAATGAGTTTATTGCACCGGCGCTAACGTTGTTGCTGTTGTTGTTGAACAGCAGTTTAATGCATACAAAAGCTTACAAATAAATCTAAGCAATTAGAGTGAGAATACGTCTGCTTGCGCCGACAACAACTTTCGCTCCACAACAGAGACGAGTTACTGTAGGATGTGAATGTTTGTATGCAGGCGTTTGTGTTTGTGTGCGTGTGTGTGCCTGTTGTTCTTTTGCGAGCAGCAAACGCATTTCAAATGCACACGCACACACATACGCAATAGCGGCACGAGCAGATTAAGTGTCTGTGGCAGTTATACCGTTATGCGCGCCGCTGATGCTCGTCTCATATAACAATTAATTAGAAATTAAACCTGCTGCGTGTTTATGTCCAAAGCAAAATAGGAAAAGAAGAATGTTATCTCTGTATAAGTGTGTTTTCATATAATAACCTTTTTTATTTTTTGCTGATAGCGCTTTTTGGCCATCTTTGATTTCACACGAATATACACACACAGTTGCATACATATGTATATTGTTCGTTCTTGCGTAAACTTTCTAGTTAACTATAGGGGTGTGAGTCAGAGAGCAAAAACAACAACAATAATGACCGTATATGAAGCGGCAAACAGCTGAGAATTTTTATCAACTTTGCACTGTTAACATTGCCATTAATGGATAATAACCAATGCACATTTGTATTAGCGCATTTACAGTAGCTTACTTATTAATATCTACAGCGATTAGTAAAATTAAATTCTTTATGAAATCATCATTAAAAATATATCAATACAGTCACACACATATACAGTCATACCCCCAACTACAAATTACACACATATCAATGGCATGGTATGCGAATGTATTTAAATTAACAAACAAAAAAATGATTCACATAAAAATAGCCCCAATATATCCAAGTGGCTGACATTGCCGGCAACACAGCTGTCTCCTGTCCTCGAACACACGCCCACACTTGCATACAAATACACACATATCATATGTGTATATATGAACACGTACAGCAAAATAGTATATACGTGCCATTTTAGAACTCCAGACAGCCTGGCCGCAGGAACTCTAACTGTATGTAACCCCACCCAATTGTCAAAGCAACCGGCACTTTTACGCTGTGCTGCTTGGCACTTCACAAATTGCTGCATTTCTATAAATGTATATATTTTTTACGCACATTTGGTTTGTATTAAGAAAAGCACATAAAATTTCAGCACACACACATATACACGTATTTTAATTTTCTTGTAAATGGGCACTTACCACAAATTTGTAATAGTAGCGCTGAATGTCTAAACACCAATTTACCGCTTCTAGAGAACAGTTGTGTGCGAAAAATCGACGACGAGTGACTAATTTTTCGCTCGTTCGTTTAACTAACATCTGATTTTAACAGAGAACCCATTTAACATATTAACGAAATGTTATTAACAGCGTGCAGTCAACGTTAGTGCAAACTTTATCGTTACTTGCTTATCGATAGCTTTTAAATCTGCAACTTGACTAAATTGCTAAATTAGAACAATTTCAGTGCTAAATTATAATGATGAATATATGTAATAAACAAGTAGATCTCTGAAGAATGGTTTCGATGAGTTTTTATGGTTTTAAATATATGTATATTATTTCAAAAAAGCGGGCATTTCAAATTTACAGTATCATACAAATTTAATTCAAATTGCCTTTCCATTTAATGCTTAAAAGAAACAATCAGTGTAATTATAAATCACATATTTGAAACCTATTTCATTGGTGCAAATAATCCATAAGGAAGGGCGTATCATCCGGTCCATATGGTGTCAAAGGAACATCGTAAGGCAAGGGGAACGCAGGCACACCATTACGTGCATTGCCCAAAGGAAATGTGTCCTCGCCAGTCTATAAAATAATTATATGTTAATTTGGGCCAAACAACTAGAAATGCTTTAAGCTAAACGTACCACAAATTTGGGCAAAAACAATACGCCCGCTTCGTAGTTAAAAATTCGTAGACATGGCTGTAAATTTGACTTTTTGTTGAAGGCGCCCCAGGCGGCTTTCGAGAGATTCGCCGAGGTGAGCACAAACCAATAAACACTTTGGTCCTCCAAATTAAAGCGAGTATAGCTCTTTATATGTGGCATGGCCTGCGAGCGGTGTCGATCACTGGACTTCCACTGATGCAAGTAATTCTTTAGCCACGGCTGCTTATCATTTGTGTTTTTACCATAGGGCAGACAGCCGCCACCGAGCATGCCGTCGTGACTGCGCGACACATTGCCAAAACTGGGATAGATCATCTTGAAGGGCGGCAGCTGACTCAGTCGCCCAATAGGGGACGAATCCTTGCGGAAATTGCTTAGTATATCTTGCTCTATCCAGGCTTGAACGTTGGCACCCAAACTGCCAATGCTGGAGCTCTGACAGACAACCGGTATATTGGGCTCCACTGGCGCTGCATGCTTGGCCAGCAGTGAGCCAAGACGCGCACAGCCCCAGGGATGGCCACGAACGGCGCTCTCACGATGACCTCCAGGCACGGAGCCAATGAAGAAGACGCTGTTTGTATAGAATTTCATAAGGATTCGATTTTCATTATCAATTTTCATTGCTACTCACTTGATGGCGCTGAAGTCACTTTTGCGTATGCGCGCAATCCATGGCTGCAGCTGTGACAACTTATACTCTACTAGATAAAGCATAAGATCCTGCTTGAAGCCCGTTGGACTCTCGCCAGCGGCTGTATCTGCGTCTTCGGGCAATGCAGGCAACCGTGGACTCATCCACAAGCCCTGCGTGCGGTTGTGCCAATCGTCCTCGTACAAATTAGCCGTAGAGATAACAACGCGCATCGATCCATCCGTATACCCTAGTAGCATCATCTTCGTATGCGATGTGGCGAATGGAGACTGCATTTGCACCTTAATCGCTGTGACCTGTGGCTTAAACTTGCCAATGTCAACCAGGTTGGGATCATCAGCTCCGTAGAGCACCAAGAGCGGCTTGGAACTAGAAATGAATCGAATTAATATATTAATACAAAGACCGCAATTAATATAAAGAACGGGTCCAGCTGGCATTCGTTTTCATGCAAAACTCTTCCACTATACCAGCTTACAGTATGCCTGCAAAGTAATAATGGCCCAGTAGCCAGCCGATGTCTATCATAAAATTGATTTGCACGCTCGACTCAATCTCGCCCAGGCTCTCGTCGAATATCTCCTGCAGTGTGATGCTCAATGGCTCGCGATGTGTGGGCTTCGAGTCAGTGATGGCAGTGAGAAACATATTATAGGGCGCTGCTTGCTCCAGTTTGCGAGCCATGCGTCCCTTCTCCACCACGACAGATACGTAATCGCGTATATCACGCTCAAGTTTTGGTTTCTTTTCAAGCTGCGATGAGCTCTTCTGACTGCTGGCTTGGTTAGTGGTCACAGGTCGACCGGAGCTGGTTTGGGCAGAGGCAGCATCTCGACTTGTGTCGGCTGGGGCAGGAACAGCGACTCGACTGGTGCTGGCTGCAGATGATTTAGCTTCCTTTGTTGACGGCTTGACAGCAGTTGCCGGCTTGCTCTTGGCATCTTTTCCGGCCAACTGTGGAAATAGTTTCTCCAACAGCTTAAGCTGTATATTGATTAGCTCAGTGGAATACTTGGCGGGTATGTCATACTCATTGCTAGCCCCGTCGCAGCCCTTGGCATAAATCGCATCCACTAATATGGGAAATAACACAATAAATATAGCTCAATAAATCAACTACTTCAACATTACAGTGTGCATGTGAGTATTCGCCAAAATGTATGGGATTCTTGCGGTAACATTTCTCGCCATATGGACACTCCTGCATCTTGCTTCACAATTAATTTTATTTAAATATTTTTAACAAAATCTCAAATGATTCTAACAAAAGCGGGAGCTGCGGCTGTTGTAAAGTTGCGCTATTAACTGCTATCGATGTTAAATCGACGATATCGATTATTAATGACGTAAATGAAAAAACTCGGCAATGAAATATCAAATTAAAAAAACCACAAACCGCAAAAATTAATTTATTTAAAGATTTTTAATATAATAAATATCTGCTATATTTATCTCACTCAAACAACAACCACATTGTTATATTTACATTAATATAAAAGAAAGTTGACTTGGGAGTTTTTTGCACTGCAATAGAAAACATTAACAGTTCGTAATTTAAACCAAAAGGTTGTACATTCAGGATGGCATTAAAGTTGGATGATATACAATACAATATGTCGCATAAATTCCGTGGCAGAGCGTTGATCTTTAATAACAAATACTTTGAGCAGCAACAACTTCCAACACGCGAGGGTACCGATGTGGATATGGAAAGTCTAAGTAAAGTTCTTCGGCAAATGGGCTTTAAGGTTAAGGAATATACGGATTTGACCAGAAGAGCTATTATAAGGAAAATTAACAAAGCTGGAATGAAAGATCATTCGGAATGTGATTGCATTTTAATAGCTATACTCTCACATGGTAAAATGGGCTCACTTCAGGCGACTGATACGGATTATCCGCTAGAGAGCATATTAAGCCCCTTCACAATTGAGCGATGTCCAACGTTAGGTGGCAAACCGAAGATTTTCATCATTCAAGCCTGTCAAGGTGATCACAAGGATCCTGGCCATCAGCTCCTTGAACCCGGCTGCATTGAAGCCGATAATAATTGCTTTATAAGCTATCGAATTCCATTGCAACCCGACTTTCTGATTGCCTTCTCAACTATTCCGGGTTTTTGCTCCTGGAGGAACACAGTTGAAGGTAGCTGGTTTATACAAAATCTCTGTGAAGAGCTGAGTTCCTCTGGAAAAATTCGGGATATATTAACTCAATTGACTTTTGTTGCCCAACGAGTAGCATTTAATTATGAAAGTTTTTATCCTATAGATTTGGCCTTACATCAGAAAAAACAAATACCGTGCACAATGTCGATGTTGACCCGTATTTTGTATTTTCGCGATAATGAGACGGGCCACGAATAATTTTTTTATTCATCAAATGACTTCATGATAATAAATATTATTACAAAAGCTTATCGGAATTCTATAACGTAAGACCACTGACCGGTTTTGAAATTTTAAAATATTTCGTTTAATGTTCCCCATCTCTAGCGCTAATTGCATAAACATGTGCAGGTGCTGCCAGATCTTCCACAATGAACATTTTTCCGATACCTATCGATAAGCACACAGCAAATAACACAAGTGCGTGCACAAAAATTTGTTTTATTTTTCTATTAAGAATTGACAATAATAATAGCTTCGAATCGCTGAAGAATATTTTAGTAATAATTCTATTACAAAAGGCTGGCAGCACGACAGTGCTGTAAAATACCATATTTTGTAGCTTATTCGTGTTGTACACACTTCGTGTCTGTCGTCGGTCGTTCGTCGTTGTCGTCGTCGTCGTGTGTGCAGTTCATGATAAACAATTTAAAATAAATAACAAATTTCATATACTTATGGTGCATTAAAGTAAACAAACTGGCCACAAAAGCAGACCACAAGTGTTAAATTTTAAGCGTGAGTAGATTTTAAACAGATTTATGTGCATATCCATTGGCAAAATTAAGCACAGCAGCAGTGCAATTACGTTTGGTGGAAAGAAAATTTTTTCTTCTCATACTACACTGCTTCGCATTCGCTGCGCGGTGCTGCTGCCGAAAGAGCCTCTTGGCTAGCGTCGTCGTTGTTGTTGTTTTTGGTGTTGTATATGGTTCTGCTGCTGCTGTTACTCTTGCTCTGCAGGGATTTCGATTACAGTTTTATTCTCAGCCTCTCGCCAGTTTTATGCTGCAATGTGTGTATGTGTGAGTGTGTATATGTGCCTGTGTGTCTATATGTGTTTGTGTATTTTTGTGCTGCGCGCGCCATTAATTGAACTAAAAAAAATTGAAAACAATTATAAATACACACAATAAATTCAAATATTTATTATGTTTTGAAAATACTTGAATGTCGCTTATCTCTGCACACAAATTTCTGACATTTTTGCTGCTTGTGCTTTAAACAAAAATCCACTTGAATGTTGTTGCTATTCGTATTGCCACTGCTACTGCTGCTGCTGCTGCTGTTGTTGTTGCTACTGTTGTTTGCCTGGCACAGGTGCGGATTAGCAGAAAGGGGGGCTGGGGTCAGTCCATAGATGCATCTCGGGCGTTCTTTTCTGCTCAGTATTCCTAATTTCAATTAGTCATAATTCAAAACAAATAATTCGTTTATTGTATCTATGATGATTAATGATTTTAAAACGAACCTTCGACCACCTTTTACCTTTATGAGTCAGTTAGAGAGAGCGAAAGAGAGAAAGAGAACGACTATTACTTTGCTCTCTTGTTTCCAGCGCTCTACTCAAACAAATTGTTATCACTAAACCACAACTAGAAAACTCTGTGCTCTGTTATCAATTTCATCACACACCTTCCCATTTAATTTGTTTTGCTTTTTACTGTTTTCCATGTTCCTCCATACACACAGCTGCATTCACAATGCGTGTGCGTGTCTCGATGTGTGAGCATGAGTACATGTGCGTGTGTGGGTGCTCACGCTTATCTACGTCGCGCTGCTTTTGTTGCGCTTCTTTTGGTGCTCTTTTTTCTGTTGTTGTTGTTATCAGAAGCGCGCGCGCAAACCTTCCGTCCAGCGTCAACCGAGGCAGCAGCAATGGAAAGCCATCAGCGTTTTTGTGGGGCGGCACGCACACACACAGGCGTATGTATTAAGAATTGCCTTCGTTACGCCGTTAGACGCTGGCCGCCTCAGTCGCTGCTAGCGCGAGCTTTGACGTCGCGTCGCTGCTTTTTCTTTGTAGAAGGTAACTGAAGCGCAACCCAAGACGTGCACTCATTTCTACGTTGTACTCTCCCCTTCGGGCGATATGGCAACTACAAACGTCTATGTTAATGTTGTTGCTCATGCTGTGCTGATTGATAGAGATGGGAACGTGTTTTGATTCTATACGAATTCTAATTACAAATTCTATGTTATTGATAGAGGTTTTTAGTTAGAAATTTATATTAAATTCGTTTTTTAGTGTAATAAAATATTTTTTTTTTTTTTTTTTGTCTGAATGCAAACAATAAAAAAAAAAAAACATAAATCTTTTTAAGATTATTTTATGCACTATAATTGTATATTTTTATGCTGCAACATTTCATTTTACGACAGAAGCCGACGTGCTCGTGTCAGAATATTAAAAACAAAAAATAAGACTCGTTGCCCACTCTATCTATTGGCTAGGTAGCCAAGTGAGCATAGCGCGAGTGGGTAAAAATAAAGCTCCTGCAATTTCGAAACCTGCTGCATCATCGTAATGCGAAACGGTTTAAGGCCGACTCTGGTAGCAACTGATGCTACTCGTAGACTAGACGATTCGCCAAGCTGATAACATCTCAATTGGAAACTCAGTGGGCTGATTATTAAACGTGCTTTTAAGTATACATATAAAGTTATTTGTATATGTATATATGAAAATGTATGAAAAACAAGTTAATTCTATTAGCAATGCTTTTCTTACAAATTACAATTATTAAATTTTAAAGATTTAGAATATATAGAAAATATTTGTATTTAAGTAACTGTAATCTGTCTAGAAATGTTGGTTAAAAATATATAAGCTAACTCAAGGATTACTCACTTTCCTAATTCTGGCTCAAGATTAACATCATAAAAATATGAAAACCCTTTAAAAAAGGGTATTTATGATTTGGTTAAAAATACACCCTTTTTTTTTACCCCTTCGGTCTATTTGACACGATAAGCATCTGTTTATACAAGCGCTTAATAAAGTTGTTGCCCGTCTATAACACAATAATTATAGTAATATGAAAAAATATAAATAAATTAAAATAAATCCGATTGCGACACGGTCTAAAAATAAGTTCAAATGCGTGTTGACAATTTTTTATACCCTGAACCCATTGAAAATGGGAAATCAGGGTATAATGGTTTTGTTAAAATGTATGTAACAGGCAGAAGGAGGCGTGGCAGACCCCACAAA
>NW_022045915.1:532815-550720 GCF_001654015.2 Drosophila navojoa
TTGTTTTTTGTTTCTTGTGTGGGGGTGCGCTTCATGACTATTTTCGGTTTTTACGACAACTGCGTTATGTTACCCATGTTGGCTATAAATTCGCGTTTAGTAGTGTTAAACACGCAATAAAACTAGGCAATATTAAGAGTGGCGCCCCGCGCCTCGAACGCCAAACAGCAGCACACATATCTGGCAACGCCAAATTGCAATTTGACCAAATAGCTTTTGGTTGGCAACGCGGCGTGCAAGAATTTTGTTCATTCGATTTAAATGCTCTGCCCCCTCGCTCTCTCACTCTTATTGTGCACCCTGCACTTGTTGTGGCAGCATTTACAGTTTGATTGCAGCCCACACGTTTGTGTTCACGTGCAGGGCAGCTTGGCGCCCCCAGCTCACCCCTTCACATTAAATACTTTTGATTTGTTTAAAATAAGAATTGTATGTGTGTGTGTTGGTGTGTTGCTTGTGGTTTTTCTACACAAACGGCGGCAGGCAACCACAATACGTCACTCAGCAGTTAGTCAAAACCAGGGCTGCACACTCGGCAACTATCGCTGCCTGTTTTGCATTTGTTACACTACAAAAATTCATAGGTAAGGCTTGAGACCGTATCGTAGCTATCGATTACAATGTAATTTTAACTAGACGATAGTTACTTTGCTCCTGTTCGCATACACACTTACACACACACACACCCAGCCCTGATACTCAGATGCTCGTGCTCAGAGACTTCGTTCAGCTTGTTCTCGTTCGCTCGGTCGCTTCACATTCGTCGTCGATCGTTCGCTTCGTTCAGTTGTGTTTTTGTTTGCGCTTCGCGGGGTTCATTTTGTCGTCTTGCTGCTGTTTCGATCTCAAATTATTGAATGAACTTTTGTATGCGAATATTACGCGCACTTATTTATAAACAATAATAACAATAATATTTAATCAAATTAACTGAAAAGCTCGTTGAACGAAAAATGTAACTCCGTTGACTGTCGTCCGTTGTGTGTATATGTTTGTTGTAATTTAAATACGGCCGCCTGTGTGGAGGGTCTCGCATAACATTTGGATGCTGATTTTATAGATTTGGTATGCGTGTATGTGAGCGTGAGTGGCTGTGTATGTGTTTGTATACGTGTACGTGTACGTGTGTGCTGGTGCGTGTGCCGTGCAGTATAAATAAATAAGAATAATATCTGCAATCTTTGCCATTAAACGTCAACAAGCGCAGAGAAACAACAAGCGCAGCAGAAGTCGCCATCTCCAACGCCGTCGCCGCAACCATCGGAGAACCGTGAAGAACCACACACAGCAACAGCAACAGCTACCAAGTCCGAGCTCTCTTTCTTCGTCCACTCTTTCATCATGTGTATGTTTGATATTTTTTTGGTTTCTGCTATTGATAAGTATACCCTGTACTTGAGTTAGGGAACTTAGTTGTAGTTGTAATTGTAATTGTAGGGTTTACTAATTCTTGTGTATAATGAAAATGTTGAATATCGATATTTATCGGTGTAAGATTTTATAGTTATTGGCCTACATGGGTCATTTATAAAGATTACGTCAATATATTTTTCATGGATTCTAATATTAACCCTTCTACTCTTGACTTCTGTTTTATTGAAAAAAAATGTGGAATTGGAAATATTTCAGATTGGAAATATTTACGAAAATTCCATACATTCAGCAATGAAGCAAACAAAATTATTTAATTGCATTCCGCTTTATCATTTAATATTTAATTATATCCTTTTGGTTTTAATCGAATCTCACCTTTATCAATTTTAAATTTGTGCCAAGTAGTATCTACTAGTCGGGCACACAACACTACTACACTTTGTTTAATTATAATTTCTATTTATTTTTGTTTTATTGATTTCTCGTCTATCTAATTTCTTGACTTTTCCCAACCAAATCAAACTTTGCTTCTGCTCTGCCTTTTGGCTTGTAATTTATCATCATTGCGCTGTGTTCGCTTGCATTATTTGTTTATTTTTAAACACATGTCCCCACATATGCACATACACACACACACGCACGCACACGTACACGTACACATACACATTCACACATGCGCAGGTCCTCCGTCTTCGTTTTTTGACATTTTTCAATGGCAACGGAAGCGTTGCGATAACTTGGTCTTTCCTCTCGCTCTCACACGCACACTCACTCACTCTTGCTGTGGGCATCTCGCTCTGACTTTGGCTACTGCATTTCTTTCGATCTACCTGGCTCTCTTTGATTTACGCTTTATTGTCATTGCCGCATTTATGATTGATTATTGATTGGAATTATATGATACGCATGCGCGAATGCGTGCCTGCCATACAAAATACAAAATCTGTGACTCCTGCTGCCCGACTCCTGCGAATTGTTGCGGGCTTCACTCGGCAGTGGAACGATGCGTCGTCGTTTGAGTTATGAGTTAGGTTGTTAAGATTTTCCCTGTAAGGAATCCCTGGAACTTTACTAGCTGCCCCGTGTAGTGCGTGCTCGCTTCTCTCTTTCTCTCTCTTGTCACGCATTTTATCGATCAGACGGGGTTAATTTGTAATTGAAGTTTACGTTTATTGCTCTTTAATTGTAGTCGCGAATTATTGTCAGTCTGGTGACTGGGCTCAGCCCAGCTCAGCTCAGTTCGGCTCAATAAAAATGTTGTAAATGCTTGCTGAAAGAAGCTTTAAAGGAAGTCAATTGTGCTTCGTAGAGCCTAATGATAAATTAAGACGAGTTAAGATTATTGAAAAGTCTCTTCTACATTTATTACAATGTTGCATTTACTATTATTATAGACTTGGGGACGATAAATGTTTTATTTAATTGATTAATAAGCTATACACATTATTATATTATAACTGTAAGGGACTAGGGATATATAACATATATAGGTTTATCATTTAGTCTATTTTTATACTGGGATTGTTGCGGACTTTTATAATAGTTTTCTTCGTAAAAAATGAAATCTTAAAGTATTATTGAGGCTTCTCTTGTTTTAGCAGCTTTAGAACAGTTAAAGGCAAATCAAATTTTATAATTCTAGGTATAGAGCACTCTCTATATTATTATATAGAGCTTTCATTTATAACCTATCTTTATAATAAATAAAAGTATTCTCTATCTTTTAGTTTTGAACTACATTGTGGTCTCTTCATAGTTCTCTGGAGAATTTCTAAAAAATGTTTTGTATATGAGTTATGTCTTCCAAGTATTTACTTTATTTACCTCTTGTAAATATAAATAATCAATAAGGCCCGATGGTATTTTATTTATTTGCATTGAAAATCTCCCCCTTTTTTTTTTTTGAAGATTAGCAGCTGTGGCAAGTCGGTGGGCTGTTCTTATGAAATACGCCGTAAAACCAACAATGAACTTTGTCAATAAGTCGAAAAGTCCAACACCTGCAGAACGGCTCGTTGATTGGGAGTGTGAGGTACGCCTCAGAGGGGTCAATTATAGAAAATTTGAATGCTTACACACACACACACACACGCGCAGCTCGAGTCGATGGAGCACCAATTTAGGTTTTATGCAAGGCTCTTGCCAGCTGCTCAAATATTGCGATAATTACAAGTGAGCGGGGGGTAGTGGAGTTGTAGGGGGGGCTTAGTAGTTAGTTGACAGGGGGATACCCTGAGGCGTTGTTGACTTTTTGGGGCGGCCGCAAATTGTGGCAGCAACCAAACAAATTGTCAACATACAACATAAAAAAAAACTTAAAAAAAATAAAAACGGGCAACGCCCCGCGTAGGCCACAGAAAAATGTTGAAAATTAATTCACGCGGCGGCTAATTTGGCCAACATGTGCATCTATGTATGTGTGTGTGTGTGTGAGGCGTGTTAGGAGGTGTCCCCAAGTGTTGCACTTGTTGATTTATTGTCGGCATTTAATTGGTTTTGAAATTGGATTTCAAATTTGCCAACCCAAGTGAAAAAAAAAATAAAAATAAAATAAAAATCGTTGAAAATGAAATCGAAATTAATTGCTACAACAAATTTTCTTTCAATTAGATTTTCTCACTTTTATTAAATTGTATCAGCTGTCATCCAAAGCAACAGAGCGGCAGAGGGAGGGAGATAGCACATACTTTGCCTTAGCTGTATTTTCTTTGAGTAATGCGGTTTGCATTGAAATGTCATAATTCAAATGGAATTGTTGTCTTTACCGTTAACAGTAATGCGTACCCGGTCAATAGTGGCCGAGGGGTGTACCATGGATGGGATGGCTGGTGGGGCAAACGGGCGTCGCTTTGGTGCTGACAAGTTGCACAGAACATTGGCTCATGGTGTTATCTCTGCCATGTGCTAATTATGATGTACGTCGAGCTGATCGGTAATGCACTTTACTGTGGCTCGCACAGTGGGGCAAAGGGGGCTTAGAAGTAGAGCTAAATGGAGTATTGGTATATGAGATAGAATTGATATAAGAAATTGGTTTATTTATTAATATTGGCACTAGTACTTGCATTTTCATATACTAAATACTAAATACTAAAAATTAAGCCCAATGATGATCATAAATATTATATAATATAGTTGTATTAATATTAATATTAGCATTAATGTTAGCATCTTTCTTTCCTATTAGCATTATCATTGAAATTACTAATAGTAATATTATTATTAGTAATATCACTGATTTTACTATTACCATTAATTCAATGTATTAATTAATATATGTATTAACCACTTGCTCATGGTAATAGCAAAATAAAATAATAGATTATTTATTCCAAGAATTTGGCATTATGTATTACTATTATTATTGTCAGCTCTTGCTCTATTAGTCACAACTCTTGTTCCTTACCACAGAATTTCTATTGTCTTCAATAAATGATTGTGTACTTCTTCCAAATCAGCCCTACAAAATCTATTCACTTGCTCTAAGCTTTGGTACCATAAACTCCTCCACAAAAACCCTTTGTTTACTCTCATGTTTTTGAGAAACCACAATAAATTCGAGCACCTCATAAAAGCTGTCGTTAAAAAGATTCTTAGAAGTTCCATTCAATTGGGGACAATACGTCACATGCCTTTATTATTACTATATATAATTCGTCGAATAGATTAAAATATAATATATGAGCAGGTACTTTACGTTAGCCAGCCAATAAATAGCTATTAACTTAATTTGTGATTTTTCGTATTTTGTATTTTGGATCATTACAATGAGTCAGCGACTTATTTCACTGGCCCGGCCTCTCGAGTCACACTTGCCTCGAAGATGGCCATAAAACTGGCATTTCTCAAGCATAAAATTAATTTGCCTTGTGCATGAGCAAAGCACAGCAAAGCAAATCGAAATGAAGTGAGTCAGTGTGAGCGTCAAAGCTATTGGCATATTTCAATAAATTATTAACTAAAATTGGTAAAAATGTATTTTGATAAATACGTGAATATAAATTGATGCCTAGCTATGGTTTAAGAGTAATACAACTGAAAAACGATTAATCGATAAAACGTATTTAATATTTATAAAGATCTTTGAGTTTCTTCAATAAATTCAAATCGTTAGTCAACACTTTTTTAAGCTGTCGAATTCTTATTGGAATTACATAGAGTCCAATACAATTTGGATATATTTTACAGTTTATTTGTTAGACAAATAGGAATTGCAATCTTGTTTCCTCATTCTAATTGGCACTTGCACTTTTCTTATTAGATTCTCGCCCACTGTCCAATGAGATTTGAATACGTTTTGTCATTTCTCTCTGTGTGTTGGCAACTGACGTCAGATGTGAGATAAAAGTCTCTCCCTTGAAACTGAATTCTTATTAATTAGTTAAAATAAAATAATTTCCAAGCCATATGAAAATGAATTCTTATTAAAAACACTTGTGTATTTTGCATTTGCCGATTCATATCTCTAGAGAGTATTATTCTTTTCAGTATAGAGATATAGAAATTAAATTTAACGATTTGCATGCAATGGACGCCGACCTTGATCAGTGTAGCGGAGGGGGCGGAGTCAAGCATGATTTGTGCCTGGCAGCAACAGCAACAGCAACAGCAACAACAACCATTTGAGACCCCTCCTTTGGCTTCCCCTTTCAATCAATCAGACAACGACTTCATTTGAAGCTGGGCACATGGCCAAGTCTATTGTGGGCGTTGCTTAAATCCAATCTAATCGTGGCTTTATATATATACATATGTGTATATCACTTTTATTGATATTGATGTGTGTGTGCGTATGTAAATTCATGTTGTATGTCTAACGTATTTGCATTGGTCTATTCACAGACTATCCGCCCGTTGATAGTTATACCGGTTATCGGGTAACTCCACCCCAAAACAACAACAACAACAACAACAACAGTAGTAGTGGTATCAACAACAACAATAATAATAACAACAACAACAGCAGTAGTAGCAGCAACAACCAACACCACCACCACCACCACCACCACCAACACATCCACAGAATGGACACCGATGATGTCGAGTCGAACACGAGCAGCGCCATTACCACATTGGGCACCCTCTTCTCATTCCAATCGCCGGCCGTCAAAAAGTTGTTGGGCTGGAAACAGGGCGATGAGGAGGAGAAATGGGCCGAGAAGGCCGTCGACAGTTTGGTAAAGAAGCTCAAGAAGCGTAAAGGTGCCATCGAGGAACTAGAACGTGCCCTATCCTGCCCCGGTCAGCCATCCAAGTGTGTGACCATACCACGATCGCTCGATGGACGATTACAGGTAAGAGTGAAAGGGGAGCAAGAGCTAAAGATATATATATATATAAGATATATATATAAGGTATCGGAAATAGGGGCAGATAGTTTAGTTAGTAAAATTAGTAGTAAATGCTGTAGAGCCTTTAGATATATAGTAGATGAAGATGTAGGTATTAGTTGAAGAAATATGCAATTTGCAGTGAATATAGTAGTAACAATAGATGAATAGTAGTAGAAATATGCAAATAGTAGCAGATATAGTAGTAACTGTAGATAAATAGTAGTAAAGATATGCAAATAGTAGCAGATATAGTAGTAACTCTACAGTTACTACTGCTTACGCAAATAGTAGTAGAAATAAGCATTAAGTAGTAGATTAAATAGTACTAATAGAGAAATACTAGTATACATAATAGTAGTAGCAACTAAAGATAAATAAAAGTAGTATAGTAAAAAATAGTAGTATTAACTATGTTAGATTAAATTAGTTAGGGTTAGTTTAGTTATGGTCGAAAATAGTATGTTTCGGTAAGTGATAGTAAATAGTAGTAGATACAGTAGTACTCATATATACATATATTTTATAATTTAGGCATATGACATTAGTGATATAATAGATACAGAGTAAATAAAGCGCAGATGTACGAAGTAGTAGTTTAAGTAGTATAATTTAAATGAATATACCCAAGAATTGTCTTTCTTTCAAATTCATATTGCTTGTACTAAAAGTTAACAGTTTAACTGTTACTTAAACAGTCATTAGCATTTTCAAATTTTCAATTCAATGATTTAATCCGTTTCTTCTATTCTTGCCCCACTCAGGTATCTCATCGCAAAGGCCTGCCGCATGTGATTTATTGCCGCGTTTGGCGCTGGCCGGATCTACAGTCGCATCACGAACTGAAACCGCTCGAATTATGCCAATATCCGTTCAGCGCCAAACAGAAGGAGGTCTGCATCAATCCGTATCACTACAAGCGCGTGGAGAGTCCAGTATTGCCGCCAGTTTTAGTGCCGCGTCACTCGGAATTCGCGCCGGGTCACTCGATGCTCCAGTTCAATCAGATGGCCGAGCCGAGTATGCCGCACAATGTGAGCTACTCGAACAGCGGCTTCAACTCGCACAGTCTCAGCAATAGCAACACCTCGGTGGGCAGCCCCAGTTCCGTGAACTCCAATCCGAATTCACCGTACGAGAGCCTGGCTGGTACACCGCCGCCCGCTTACAGCCCCTCCGAGGATGGCAACTCCAACAATCCGAACGATGGCACACAAATGCTCGACGCCCAGATGGGCGATGTGGCTCAGGTTAGCTACTCGGAGCCGGCCTTTTGGGCATCCATTGCCTACTATGAGCTCAACTGCCGTGTCGGCGAGGTGTTCCACTGCAATAATAATTCGGTGATTGTCGACGGCTTCACGAATCCATCCAACAACTCCGATCGCTGCTGCCTCGGCCAGCTGAGCAATGTCAATCGCAACAGTACCATAGAGAATACACGCCGTCACATAGGTACGTGGTTACATTAAGTTAAAATTTATATTAATATATTGATAATGATTATATTAATTTACATTTTTTAGGTAAAGGCGTTCATCTGTACTACGTAACCGGCGAGGTCTATGCCGAATGCTTGTCCGATTCAGCGATATTTGTACAGTCGCGCAACTGTAACTATCACCATGGCTTCCATCCGAGCACCGTTTGCAAAATACCGCCGGGCTGCTCATTGAAGATCTTCAACAATCAGGAATTTGCTCAACTGCTGTCGCAATCGGTGAACAATGGCTTCGAGGCCGTTTATGAGCTGACGAAAATGTGCACGATCCGCATGTCATTCGTGAAGGGCTGGGGAGCCGAATACCATCGGCAGGATGTGACATCGACGCCCTGTTGGATTGAGATACATTTACACGGGCCGCTGCAGTGGCTGGACAAGGTGCTCACACAGATGGGGTCGCCGCATAATGCAATAAGTTCCGTATCCTAAAGACAAAATCGGGGAAACTTTGAGAAAAGAAAAGAGGGAATCGATTGGAGAAAGGAAATAACAAATACAGACACAGAAACACACACACACACACGCACACCTGCGGGCATAGTGAGCTATGCTAAAAGACGTGTTTTAGTTATGTGTGCGTGTGTGTGTGGATATATATGCCTTACACACATATATATATATAAAGATAGATATATATGTATAAAGAAAGATATATAACTAGTTATATATTAGACAGCTACTCAACCCGCCTCTCGCCCAACTACACATACTTATCTATTTTATAGTTTAAACATATGATTTTCTATGCGAATGTCATTCCTTATGCAACAAATTGAAAACTATGTTGAAGCAAACAAGCAAGCAAAAGAAAAACTAACTACAATTTGATCTATATATATACACACCTATATATATATATAAATATGTAACTATTTACTATTATATATAATGATATATGCCCGATTGGCAAATGTTGTTCAAATCTATTTCAAGTGCTACTTATGTGTCATTGCTTTAAAAGAATAGCAAAGCAAACAGAATAAACCTAACTAAATATATATATATACATAAAGGTATAATTATATATATATATATTTTGAAAATACTTATGTAGGGCAAGTTTTAAACAACTTTTATGCAATACATTTCTTAAAAACTAAAGGAAAACAACACAAAAGTTACGCTTAACTAATTGATGATCTTGTTTATGATTAAGTACAATTTGAAAAAAGAAAAACAAAACAAAAAAGGAAAATTTAATTTTAATACACGTTTGCCTTAGTTTAGTTTATATTTTTGCTTTCTTTTTTATATATTCTAGTTTATTTGCAAAAAGAAAAGCAGAACAATTTTTTTCGCTGGTTTTTTTAAAAAAATCTCGTCAATGATTTTCTTTATTTGTGCCGAAAAACTCCCATTTTGTTTATAAGTAGTTTTAATGACTTAATTTTTTGAAATAAAACAAAAAACAGTTTTGCCTTCTAAACTACTTGTAGAAATAATATTGATATACATATACATATATATATTTATGTATAAGCTGTAAATTAATGGCTTAAATGCGTGGAAAAAACACTAGTATATTTATATACATGTAATAATTGTGCCTAAACACATTTTACTTGCGCTTTCATTGTTTTATGTTAACAGAAAAAATCAAATGAAAACAAAATTTTTAGTTTAGCTTGGAAGTATTGAAAACAAAACAAAACACAGTAAAATGTTGCCTTAAAGTTTACAGTTACAATGCCTTACACACACTGTTTTGAATTGCCTTTTGCGAGCTTTGTGCAGCGCTGTTTTATGTAAAACTATTGTAATAGAATTTTGAAAATTTAACGTAAAATAAAGACAAGAAAAAACATTTCATTTAGCTAGATCTGGCATCGCTAAACACACTACATATGCAGCTGACAGCATTAGTTGCTTTATTGTTTAATCCATGGCCCTCTACTTTGCTCTAATTACTGCTTGACTATGCTGGTCTTTGGTAAACAAGCAGTTAATTACTTTTTATGGCAGTCTGGCCACACCACACATTTATACTGCCTTCTCTTTATCGATATACCGCAGGCGAAGTGTGTTTAGTGTACACTCGATAAACAGCTGACATTTGCTGAGAAGCTATATATATTGCTGTTTTCCCCAACTGGTCACATTTTTTTAGCTGTGAAATTTTGTCAACATGGGCGATCCGGCAGTCTACGATCCATTGGAAATATTAACAAATAAAGGTAACCGGCAGCCTACATTCTTGTCGCCAATATGGAATCCAATGGCCGGCGCCATAGGCGGTTTCGGCGCTGCACTATTCATCAACTGGGGCTTCCGTAAGCCTGTTCTCGCTGGTAAGTTTGCGACGCACGACTGTGACGTAACATTGTTTTTCTGTTTTAAATATGTAATAACTAATTATAATTTATGTACAGGCATTCAAAAGCATATTTTGTTTACACTCATCGGCGGCGGAGCTGGCTACTACCTGGATAACAAGCGCGACGAGTATCTGGCCAAGCGCGACGCCGTGCTTCGGCATTACGTTGAACTGCATCCCGAGGACTTCCCTAAGACAGGTGAGATTAATTTTGTTGCTAAAACTTTACAGATTCATTGAAAACTATTCTCATATTTCACTTTCAAGATCGCAAGAAGTACGCCGACGTTTTGGAAAGTTGGGTGCCAGTTCGCTAAGTACTCGATTGATGCTTAAATGTATACGGAGCAAGCCCTGCTTCGAAACAACATTTTATAGTTAATTAAAAGGCTTTAATTGTAATACATATGAATAAACAACTGTAATGAAGGCGTTTGTCTGCATTTCAAGTGTTTTATGCAGATTTAAATGCAAGCAGAATCATGCGGCAGTGTTACCAGCCCTTGGAAGCAAGAAGGCGCGCTTTTTGAATGCAATTTAAAAGCTATCCTGATCGTAGCAAACATGCTATTACAATTTTGCTATGTATTCAATTTGTATTTAATAATTACTTAATATGTATATCCTACTATTAATTTTATAAATATTCTCCCTAGCTTTGCCACTGCAACTTTAAGCTAAGTTCGGTATTTTCAGACGGGCAAATTTAAGCTCTTCGCATTTTTCCGAAAAAATACCACCGTTGCGCTTTTGGTGTTCAGGTCACACTACCGCGATTTCAGATTCAGTTTCCGGTGAATCGTTCTGTTCGTAGGATGTGGAGACGCATCGTTCAAACGCGAGCATAAACTGTAATACCATCGGAGGTTAGAAAAATAAGGCAAATGAACGCGCCAAAAAATCAATAGATTTAAATACAAAGTAAATATAATAAATTTCATTAATAAAAAAAAACATTAAGAATTGTGCTGAAACCCAAATTGCTTTTTAACAGGTCCCGTACTAATTACGTGCGCGAAATTTAGTGTGTGAGTGCGCGTTCGTGTGATTGTGTGTGTGTTGTGCAGTTAGGATTTTACCGTTACAAATTAGGAGAAGCGAAAATCAGCGACGTAAGAAACGGCGCGAATTCTTTCGGCGTGTGAAAGTGAAGTAAAAGCAAAAGTAAAGCAAAACGAAAACAACACTCCACTTGGCACACAAATTATTGATAATTAACTAAAAACTAATTAGCTGGGCTATTAGTATTTTGTTGCTGCTATTTGTTTTTTGTTATTTACTATCAACCTTTGAGCAAGAGCAAGCGCCAAGCTCAAACCCAGCAGCCGCCGCAGCAGCAACAACAACGACGCAGTTTCTGGAAAGGCGAATTCACTACAACCAAAGCAACAACAACAACAAAAGCTTTAGTCTTTGACCAAAGGCCGTCGGCTTTTCTTTTTATGCAAAAGGAAGCAAAAAATCTCTTATTTTTTGCGAGCATCAACATAGCAAACCGTTATGTCTAAGGTAAGCGCAATCATCTAAAGCTTAGAATTTAATTTTATTGAAACAATTATTTAGTTATTTATGTGCAGACGGCTCGGCGCTGTGTCTATGCCGTACTCCTCTCACACGTAGCACTTCATTTGCTCTCCCTTTCTGCCGCGCTCCTTACGGCTGCTTTGTCAATATGGATTTCATTTGATTGCGTATGCGTGTATGTGTTTGGGGGTGACTATGTGTGTGTGTGTGGGGGAGTTGATTTTCTCTTGTGTTTGTATAAATTATGCATATTTGTGGTTTTTGCCAATTGGGGGCTGCTGCTGCCGCTTTGCTGGGGATGGTAGTTCGGCCGGGAGAGGGCACATTGATTTCTTGAGTTTGGTTCTTCCAAATTTCTCCCCCTTAGGGGAAAGGTGCAATTTTTATGGCGTGTAAAATTGGCAACAAATGTTAAGAGAGCCAGGGTTAGGTACATGTAGATGTGTGTGTGTGTGTGAGTGGGTGTGTAAAAACTCACATAAATTGCAAGAAAGTTCGGCAAGATTGTAACGGGAATTGGTCTTGATGGCATTTGATGGGCATAATACATCTCTTTCCGCTTGGTCCCAAGCGGGATTTGAGCTATAGAAAATTATATGCATTTATATTTAAAACATTCAGTATTCCTATGCCTTATCTTATTAATGTTTATGTAGAGCAATATTAATTTTCAAGTAAAATTAAAAAAAAAAATAAAAAAAAAACATTTGTATAACGTTAATCTTGATACGAAATATGTTTCTTCAAGAGCAACGTCATCGACTTTCAAAAGTATTTATACTATTTGTGATCAGGTTAAACAGCTGAGTCAATAGAGAACAAAGTCTGGTCTTGAGTTTCTATGCAAACTAATCGCTCCCACTTAAAGTATATGCATATAAATATAACAAATATGTTAAATAAGAGTGGAAAACATTTGCTTTCCTCTATATCTAAAGTCGACTTACAACTATATGAAATTTTTGCTGTTATATATCCATTAATCATTTTCGTATTATTAATGGATATTTTGCTATGCGATGCAAACCCATTTCTTAGCTGCTATTTCTGGGGTTCATTTACCTGGCACTTTGGCTAATGAAAAGTCTATTAAACTGGTGCTATTTGCTTAAACCGCAAGTAAATGAGATTTCCGGCCATAAAACAGCAAACACGGATATTCGAAATTCGAAATTCAGCGAATGTCCCAATCAAAGGCACCCAAAAATAAAACTCCAATTTCAAGTGCTGGAAATCATTTTCGTTCTTCACGTTTCACCCAAAAGTGAGCAACATTTCGGTGTTCGCATGCCCTCAAGAATTTGTTCATGCATTTTTTATGGCACGAGCAAGTGTGTGCAGGTGTGGGTGTGGGCGGGTGTGGGTGTGGGCGTGGGTAAGGGTGTGGGTGTTTGGGCCCAACATTTGAGAGTCGCGTGCCTGTAATTTCTCTTATATTCTTGGCAGATAAATTACTTTTTTCCACGTCACTTGTCGCTGCTATATAAAGTGCTTATCTTGCATTTAAGTTGCTTTGTTTTTTCTTTTTATGAGCCACGCCCACCTGCCTTGTTTTTTTTGTTTCAATATTTTATTTTCCTTGCATTTGGCACTGTCTTTATGATGCAGCGCATAAAAAGTCTGATTTTCACAGAGCAGAAATATGAGGCGCACAGCTGGCGGCAAGTGCACAATCAAAATCATGGCCTAAACCAGATTCTATGGGCCCAACAGCTTGTTCCATAACAAAAGCAATTCAGTTTCCATATTATTAGCCATATGTATATATATACGTATGTATATCTATTTGATATGTGCTCTGGGCCAAGGCGTGGCCTGTCCTTGAAACGCGAATTGTGCACAAAGCGTTTATGAATAGAAATGATAAAGTTGTGGAGCCCCAATTGGGTAGCTTCGGTTTTGTACCAAAACAAAGTCACTTCCATGATAAGAAACGAATCTTATTACTTATCGATAACAATAACAATAATACATATATTTAAATATCTCATCACTTTAATAATACTACACAATAATAATAATAATCTAATATATTGTAAATTATTGTTATCAAAAATCGATAGTTACAATAGTTACGAAGGATTTGCGTTTCTTAACAAAAATTAAATTTTATAATAATTAAATAAACAAATGGATAAAGTATTTTATTTTAGCAAACCGTATTTATAAAGCATTGATAAATCTCTATGTGTGTACCCATTTTAGCTAATAATATTTATCGATAACTGTAAGTTATCGATCATGACCTTCACTTTTCTGATAGAATAGATCATATGTTAGCCTTGAATAAAATTTTGTTAGCTCTCTCGTGTGGCATTTACCACATTCCACATTTTTATAGGGTATGCGAAAAGAATACTGTAAAGCTGTACTCAATGACGTTGCACTTTTATTGTGCGCCCTTCCGCGACAAGCCTCATAATCATCAACATCATCCACAGTGGCCTCCTTGTCGTCTCAACTGTGCCGGGCCACGCCCACTCGCTGAAATGCCTGCTGCCCACTCATCCTTCGGAGAGTCTCTAGTCGCTATACAATTGTCGGCTGTGGCTTTTTTTTTTTTGTGTGTCAACAGCAGGAGCTGCCACTGCTGCTGCAAGGATAATAACAAGGCATACAACTTGCAGCAGCATCCGAGTGGCACAGTCTAAAATATATTATCCCGAGAGTGTGTGGAGCACAGTGGCAATGTTTGCCTTTCATTGGCGACAAGTTTCTTGGCTGGAAAAACAATTTTCGTGCAAATATCATTTATCAATTTGTTATTAATGTTTATAAACTAAGTCAGCTCGTAAATAAAGCTGGGACAAGAGCCCTTTGTAGAGAGCACAAAGGTAAAGTTAGAGCCTTAAATTTAAGATAAATGAGCATTTTATAAATTAGCCAATATACAAATATAGAGTTTTTGTGATTAGCTTTTAATTAGTTATCAAATATAAATATTAAATAAATAAAAATATTAAATAAATATTAAATGCTGAGAGGTAGTTAAAATGATAAAAGAATTTGTCATATACATTTAAAAATAACTAAGGGAACTTGACTCCTAGCCAAGATATTACGTTGAAAACTCGTAGAGGAGCTTTACTAAAGTTCGGTGTGTTTATTAAACGGACAAATGGATAAACGGATATATAGTGACTCAGTTCATCATCCAGAACAGGAATAAATAGACTTTTACGCGCGTGCCACGCCCAGCTCTGCCTATTACATAACGTTTTACGAGAAGCCAAACATCAAAATTTACATTTTCAATGGCGCACGCCTACATAAATATAAATGGAGATACTTTTTGCAATTACGAGGAAAGTTTAATTAAAGAGTTTTTATGTAAATGGTCTTTTTGTTAAATGCATTCCAGCATAAACGAAAATCTCTTTAAAATTTCAGTTTATATCTGCAACAAATTGTATATATGTATGTATGTATGTACGTTGACACAGCATCCGTTCACGTTTATTTGCCATATATCAAACGTTGCATACTTTTAGGCTCGGCATCTGTTTCAACTGCGAACCGTTTTGTTGCCTCTTGGCCATGTTGATATTTGCCACAATCATCCAACCACCCACCTGTCCACCCTTTCGCCCGCCCCTCCCTCTGCGCTGTTGTTCGCTGACCATTTATGATTTATATGACCGCGAGCATTTCGAAAATTCTGTATTGACTGAAGCGCAGAATTCGCGTTGCGTATTATGAAATACGCTAGGGCAACACCTCTGCAGAATATTCCAGATCCCCTGCCCTTCTCGCTCGCTGTCAATCGAAAGTCCATTTATTTATTACCGATTTTTTTTTTGCTCTAGCGCCCATGCATATATTAATCGATAAATATTACGCTTCAGTGAAATATCCATAACAATATATAGTAAAAATATAGCCAGTACTCTGCCTGAGTGCATATCCAGAGGATGCACTCGTGTGCACTCGACAAATATAAATGCCATAAATTATAAATATAAAATATTTGCTATAATTTTCAGCACTTAATTTATGCGCTCAGCGTTCTTTTGATCTTTATTAATTAGCAAATTTATAAAAACAATTTCGTGCAGAAAATTACAAAAAAATGTCAAATTTAAAAGAAAAGATTAAAAAATTAAAAAAAAAAACAAATTTAAAAAAAAGTATTGCGAAAATTAAAACATTTTTTAATAATTAAATAATTTTTTGTTCAAATTAAAAAAAAAATCATATTATAAAAAAGAATTATTAAAAAAAAATATTTTATAAGAGTATTATTATTTTTTTTTTTTTAAGAGTATTATTACATGTTATTTAATATTATTAAAAAATCATATTATAAAAAAGAATTATTAAAAAATAAATATTTTATAAGAGTATTATTTTTTGTATTTTTAAGAGTATTATTACATGTTATTTAATATTATTATATACATTACTTTTAATTTTAGAAGTCAACATACATACATACATACCTTGGTCTTTTCATTGTTTTTCGGATTCCTATACTATAAGAGTATATTTATTTAGGAATTGTATTTGTATGCAATGTAGCATTTGATATATATTTGTTTATTATTAACACTTTAGTAAAATATATCATCTAAAAGTTATTAGAACTATTTGCTCTCAAGTTGCGGCTTAGGGAGAATTTTAGCTCTCTAGGCTCCACATCTTTCAATATGCCCAAAGCTAAACAACGTTTTTGGGGGCTAAACGTTGGCAATTAGTTGGCTACGCATTGCACTTGCTCGCCTGCTCTGTTGCTGCAACAATTTTTAATTTGAAATTCCGGAAGGTAAAGACGTGACTCAGACGCTCTGCTAGCGAGCTGTTAAGACCTGCACAGACACACGTCCATACACACACACACACATGTGCGACACAGCCGCAGCGCGCGTTGCAAGTATCTTGAGCTAATTTCATTAAATATTCATGGCCACGAACACAAGCAACAGCAGCAACAACAACAATAACAAAGACAACAATAGAGGGACGAAAAAAAGAAAATAGAAAGAAAGAGAAAAGGAAACGGAAAAGCCAAATGCAGCGGTGCAACTCGATTGGCTGCAGTGGCGCCTGCTGCTGCTGCTGCCACACAATTTTTAACGTAGCACGAAAGTTTTGGCCAATAAGCCACACACACACACAGAGATACACGCATACACTCACAGTGTGTGTTCTAGTTTTTGTGCCGTGTTAGCTTAGGCGCAGCAGCTGCCTCTGACAAATTATCATTTAATCATTTGGCAGTTTAGTTCATTTTTTCTGCTTCTTCTTCTTCTCTTTTGGCCTGCCAAAGTTCAAGGATAGACTCGGCTGTTAGCTGATGATTATGTATTGATTGATTGGCAGACAAGCCGTATGCATACATCAATATATATCAACTCGAGCAGAGGCCTAAACTAATTTGTTTTATGTGCAGCTTGATTTGGTATCCTTCTCACACTCGCTGTCTCTGTCTTTCTCTACTGCTTTATACTAATTAAATTAAGCATTACAAGAATGAGCTCTACAGCTCTGCAGTTCTTTAGCAGTTGCCAAAAAAGATAATATATATTTATATATTATATTTTATATACATATATCTCTCTGTCCAGACCTCTTTTTTGCTGTCTTTTTCTCTGAATTGCAGCTGCTGCTGCATAAATAAAACAACCGCAGATAAAAATGTCCCACGGTGCGACTCGAGCGTCTGTCTGTCTGCCAGTTTTTTGTTCTTCCATTTTTTTTTTCTCTTCTCCGCTTTTTTGTTTGTAAGATGTCCATTTGGCTGTCCGCCCATAAAAGGGCCGACTGTGAGCCGTACACAAACATTTAAAATGGATCCACAAAAGTTTATGTGGGCTGCCCGCCAGACAAGTGGCAAATGTTAAATATGTAACTGCGCATAGG
>NW_022045916.1:0-20678 GCF_001654015.2 Drosophila navojoa
CCTCCGACCAGTCGTATTCCTGCAAGCCGAGAGAGTTAGTTAGAGTCGGTAGGTACATATATATATATAGTTCAATTTACCGGAAAATCTGGATTGGTGGTAGCTGCATCTGTCATGGCCACAACCGCCACGCTGACATTGAGGCGTGCTATGTAGTTCACAGCTATGGCCAAGAAGAGCAGCACCGCCTGCAGATGTCGTATGCCCAGGCAGGGGCCTAAAAGTAGGGGATGAGGCGAGGTAAGGAAAATGAGGATGTAGTATAGGAGATAAATTAGTTAAGAAGTGGCAAAGAGTAGTAAACAAGATATATATTTATATGCCCTATAATATTGTTTAAGATTTCTGCAAGTGAACTAGTTCATTTACAATTAGTAACTAGTTCAGTACTAGAAAACAGACAAATGAGAATAAGAAGACATAAGAAGACAGCATATATATATTCGGCCTCAAATTAGTAGATTTGATAACCTCAACTACCTTATACAGGGTATCTCACATTCACTCTCATCTCTGCAACTATTCTCATAGCATACTCCGTTTAGCATCAAGTGTCGCTGACTTTAGAATATATTAAACACATTTATATAAATAACACCCATTTGATATTTGTTATCAAGTCAAGCTTTATTTTTGGGTGCGATCGAGGCCAGTTCGACCGGTTTATCGGTCATTCATGTCGCTTTCGTTCAGGTGGATCGCAAATCAAATTCAGAATCGATTTCGATCAAGTCCAATGGTACTCGAACAAACAAGCGCTTATATGGCAGCAATAAAACTAAAACTGTGTTTTCCCCTGATTAAGAATTTGTTTTCGACCTTATCGTGAGAACTAAAATTCTTTACAGCTAAATATTTGTGACGTCTATTGATAAACGAAACGGATATCCCCATATCAAAGCAATTACATTGAGGGAAGTTTATTAGAGACAATTATAAGTGATTATTTATTATATTTCTATATAATTTCTATACGGATCTCTCTTGCCCACTCTCTCTACAGAGTTTTTCTGCCTTTCTTCTTCTTTCCCACTCACTCCCTCTCACTCTATTTATTTATCTCTTTAGTTACCTCTACCTTTCCCTCTTTCCATCTCTCTCTCTCATTCTCGCTTTCTCATTCACCCCATTAAATCCCTGTTCTCTCCCCAACCTTTCTTATTTTCGTATTTTGTTATCCATCTTCACACATTGTGTTTTCTTTAAGTCTCAATCTCCATCTCTTGCTCTCACATTCTAACTCTCTCAGTTTTTTTTCCCATTCCATCGCCATATCATTCATCTCACCTAAGTAAGCGTATAACCCAGTCTAGTGCTTGTAGTTTTTTCTCTGTTTTAAGTTACACTTATCATTCCCACGCATCATTTAATTTCATTTAATGGTTCAAACGTGCAAACATGATTCGAATGTGTTTCTGTTTTTGTTGTTTTTGAGAACTATTCAAGATTAACGAAAGTCTCTGTGACGAATATGACAAGCTGTAGCGTTGTAATCGATATACGCCCGTAATTGAAAAACTTGTACAATTTTTAATTAGCCATGCTATTTACTATTTGCTGTGATCGAATGAATTGGCTATGGAGCGATCGATGAGACGATCAGCTGTTTAATTTTACATTGACTTTCGACTTTCCCTTTTTCTATATATATGCATGTATATATAGAATTTTGAGTATTTTTAAGAAATTAATACTGTAATAAACTTGATATTTTCTTTTTAAATTTAAACTCTTATCGATTCTTCAAGACCCAAACCGGCATATCTCTATAACCTTGCTACACTTGATATAACTCAAATTGCCAGTCACTGGTTTCATTGGGCGCCATAAATTAGTGCTGTTATGCTATAAAATGACGTTTAGACGTGCCAAAGTCATAATACCTTATTGATGTAGGTGGTAAATGTATATAGTTAAAGAAACAACTACTGGACATATTAAATTTTATATAATATAAATCTATTCATTCACTTTATTGTCTATAGTACGATCAAAATTCTGCTCAACACTTTGCAAGTGCCTAGAAAACAACAAATATATAGCATAGTGTTAGCCCCATATCTTTTTAATTAACTTTTTCTTCATTCTTTTTTTCACATATGTTAAAAACTCTCTTATTTCACATTTTTCACTCGGACTTTTATATTTTTCATAACAATTTATTCATTATATAAATCACTTTTCCAATTAGTTCATATATATAATATATAAAGTCTATATACATCCATCATTTTCATATACCACTTCATCTCGTTAATCCTTTCACACTTCATAATATTCACCTTTATTTTCTAACTCAGTGCCCATTTTTGACAGTCGGCTATCTCTTATGTTTTTCCCTATTATTATAATATTTAATAGGTTTATAATCGGGTGTATATATATCCAGCTACCCGTTCGCAGACACACACTCCCGAGTCGCGGCGTCTACGCGTGTCAATAACTGAAATACGTCTGAGCATTATTTGGAGAGCGACGTCTTGAATATACTATTGACACAGACCGCGCCGGGCCGGGCCGGGCCGGGCTGGGGCCAGACATCAACTGAGCGACAAGCACTATTGCATTTATTACCGCAATTAGACGTGCTTAACTTTCTGCTCTACCGTTACTATACACGCACACACACATATAAATATATACTATACTATATATATTCATGTTTTATCATCTGCCTGATTAAGCGAACGATAACCGCGCGTTATTTAATTGTAAATTCCATTGGTTTCATTGCAGCTCCATGAAACTGACGATTTCTGGAGCTATGGCAAGTGCATAACAAACATTCTGATATAATGTTGCATGATATTAATTATATAGACGGCTATAGAATGATTACAAATGATTATTTGGTTAGCATCGTTTACTATTCAGCGTTTTACATAAGTTCGATGGGGAGTATACAATATATAAAAAATGTTTGGTTTTATCAAGTTTTCTATTATATTTGAGCAGGGAAAGTTAGGGTTTCAACATGTCATAAACATTTACCTAAGCTTATATTATTCAGCTTGTTTAGTACCCGTTTTTGGCCTGGGATGCTTAGATTAAGTACCGATAAAACCTTTGAATAAAGGGAATTTTTTTTAGGTACTCACTTAGACATGCAATCAAAATTTCCCTTAAAAGTAATATTAGTGATATCATTTCTATGGCAACTGTTGTTTTTACTTTTAGGTGTTTTTTTTTTAAGTGAATATAATTAAAGATATTCGATAATATAAAAAAAATCGGCAACGTTTTTTCTATAGACATAAATGTTTATTATAATAATGATATTGGGGCTTTTTTACAAAAAGTTAAACTTTATTTTCACTCTTGTTTATTCTACTAAATTAACAAAAAAAAAAGGTAATATTAAAAATCATTGAAATAAATAATAGTTAATATTATTGAATTAGTAACTCACTTGTAAAGCTATTACAAACTACACTAGAGTATATAATTAGCTATATTTAAAAGTTTTTGTTTAATAAGTAAAGTGTGTTCTATTCATTTGATAAATGACACATGATATAATGATAGCATCTACACAACATCCTCTTCCATAGCACCTGCTATAAAGCAATCGATCATAAACATGCATTAAAAATAGCAATAATTAAAAATAATTACAAAAAAAAGCCTTATAAATTATATAAAAACAATTGAATAAATCATCAATTCCATTTGCTAATATTTTAATTGAGCGAAAATACATAGAAAGTCTTACATGCATACATATTAATAATAATTATTATTAGTATAAATATATATATATAAAAAAAAAAAAAAAAAATGTATAAACACTATACATTATAGTAATATAAGTTTTGTTTCTGCTATTTTAATGAATTTAATAATAATTAATTTCTTTTTTAATGTTGACAAATCTTTTGCAGCAGTATTTTTCTTGGTATCTTAACATATATAAAATACTAAGCTTATATACCATTAAAAAAATGCACATACTCAAATTACCAACTCAATGCTCGCATGCTCAACGAGCTCGTCTTTGAGTAGAGGGAGTCGCACCCTATATAAAGGCAAGCTCGTTACTGCGCCACTGCAGTCGGTCAGCTGAGCTCCTTGCGATCGGACGTCTAGTGGAATGCTTCTCATCTTCTTCTTCCTCCGGTGATATTTGGTAAATATTAAAGTAATTAATATTATTAGGTATTTTAAATGGAGTTGTAATAGTTAATAACTTTTAAAATGTTAATATTATTTAAGACACATTTTCTATGCCAATGCTCATTGTACAGATCATCATTAAGTATTTAATCAGTATGATAATAATCTTTTTTTAATTTTCATTAAGTGAATTACCTCTTAATAATGACCATGAAGAATGCGATAATGATGAAAAGTATAACCATTAAGAGCGTATTATTTATAAATGTTGCTACACAGTAATATAATAAGACAGTAATAATTATCAATGATATCATATATTAAATATTCGAAGAGCCGAAGATCTGAAGAGTGTATGAGTGGAGAAACCGAAGAAGCACTTGCTCTCTCATCATTAGCTCTCCAGTGCACTGGACACTGCAGTGTCGGATGCACAAGCGTTCTTATTGGCAAATAGATATATGTATATGTATATACATACATTTACACATACATGCATACACATACATGCATACACATACATGCATACACATACATGCATCCACATACACACATACACATACACACATACACATACACACATATACACTTTTTTTCTAAAATCCTTCAACTTTTCATATACATATACGTACATATGTGTATGTATATACATATATATTCATCTAAACTCCGCATCTATTTAAGCCTTTGCTTTAGCTAATCTCTTCGTATTTTTCTTTTTTGCCAAATCCATATAGCAAAACATTGAACTGGCTGAAAATACATATGGCCAATATTTTGTATTTTTACTTTTATTTTATTTTTATTTATTTTTGTTGTTTTTGCTGGTATTGTTGTCGGCCAAAGGACGCGAGCTTTTTTTGGAGCAGAGCAGCTGCAAAATAAATGTGAATTTCATGAAATAATGGCACAAAAATACTTGATGATGCAAAATGCATGATGCCAACCTACACACATACAAGTATACATGTATCAGAAGATGTGGAGACTGTGTGTGAGTGTGTGTGTGGGTAAGAGCCTGCCAACTCCCTTCGTTATCCTTTAGGGTTTTGCTGCTAAGCTGTGCAGCAACTGTAAATGGTTATGGATGCTGTGCATGTGGTCCAAACAGCAGCTAAGCGGCAAGCAGCTGCCACAATCAAGTCAACAGGAGCCCCAAAAATGCACACATACATACATACATACAGACATATACATATATGTATATGCGTGTGTGTGTGTGCGCATGTACAACATGCATGACATGGTAAATGGACAGTGTTCATGCCAGCGTGTCTGTATGTGCCAGTGTGTGTGTGTGTGTGTGTCAGGGTCTAAGGTCATTTTCAATTTGCATAAATCATGTATGTCCATGTGAGACCCAAGCTGCATTGGTGTAAGTGTGTGTGTGTGTATGGCCTCTCAAATAAAACCACAACAATTGCTTGGTAAATAAAACTCCTGAGCTGACTAGAAGCAGCAGCTGCCTTAAATTTGCCCAACAAAAAATTATATATTTATATATTAAATGTACATATATATGTATAAACTGAATTCTTATGCCATATTTTATCGGCTTATCCTATTATAAGAGCAGCTAGGCTAAAGTAAAACTAAAACTTATTTAGCAGCCCTGGTACTAATGTTTAAGGATGCATACATGTGTGTATGAAGAAACTAGATCGAGTGCAGCTTCTGTTAAGCATAAGAAATCGAGCTGAGATGATTAAGTGAAAGTAAAGCGGCTATCCTTGCAGTAAAAAGCTCTGGCGAATGTATAGTACAGTAAAATATAGATTAAATGCAGTTTCGCCAATTCATACTTGCCAATGTTAAGCGGTTGCAAATTTAACATTTAACATGCAAAGCAGTTTTAGCTGGAGCCCTGGTACTTAAACATAATTACATGCATGTAATGTACATATGCAGATCATATGCAGCTGCGAACTAGTTCATTTGCCTGTTGTTACATTCATACACATGCACACACACATATACATAAGTCTGTAAATATGTATTTGGTGTAGGTCAAACACAGTCTAGTTCAGCAAAAATCAAACAGGACACTGTTTAGGGTGCAGTGGCTAAGAACAACAAATATGCAATTTAAGATGTAGTATTTTTTCCAATCCTGCAAGAGTCGTCCAGTGCCTCAATCCTTTTTTGTTTTCTGTGTTTTGGCTAATCAAAATTTTTGACAAACTGCGCACAGTGCGAATGCGAAGGGAGCCACACATACATACTAACATTTTGTGCTAACTTAGCAGCTTGCAGTCAAAAACAGTCAACCGCATGCAATGGTTCCGGCCAGGGCTAACAGCAGCAGTAGCAGCAGCCGCCGCCGTGCAAACACAACGCACCCACACACACACACACACACACACACGCACAGTAGTTGATTTATAAGACTTTCATATGTCCATGCTTGGCTAGGGGGGGTGAAGGGAACAACCCGTTGGCTCGTCTGTTTTGATCATTTGTGAATCATGTCTAGCTGTTTTGACTTTGATTTATATGCTGTGCATATGCACGCACACGAGACCGCAGGGCCAATTGCGATGACATTGCCGGAAACGTTATCTGCCAAATATACACACGTTTGTATGCATGCGTGTGTGTATGTATGTATGTATGTGTGCAATGACAACGACAAAATGCCTGTAAAATGCAAATGGCGCCACATTCGCAAAATACCAAATGCTATAACCCAAATTATTTGATTCAACCAAAAATTGCATTGCACTCGAATTGAGTAGGTGGTCAGCCAGAAGGAGGAGTGGCCGGGGTGGTGGCAGGCACTCCGCTGTTATTGCTGCGCTTCAGTTAATGCTCGCTGCCGCATTGTAAAATGTACGTAAAACCGCTTAATTGGGTCGAAATTATTTTGTTTATACGCGCAAAATTGTAAAAAGCGACCGCGATTCTAACGGCACAAAAGCGTTCAATTGTGGTTGTTTAAAAGGATCATGTAATTGTTGGTAAAAGGTATATAAGCATACAATTTAAATATTTAAACTTAGATACACTACATTGTTGGTATTAAACAAAAACACACAAAAGGAAGTCTGCCACCTTAAAATACCAAACTTGTGCAGAAAAATGTCATAAATTAAGATTGTTAACAATGTGGCAACTCCGTCAGGCTCAATGATTGATCAAATGTTAATGCACAAAGGAAATAAATAGAAACACATTTAATAGCTAAAATTTAAGATAGTTCTTACACACAATTAGTTACACATTCTACCCTGTCTTTGCATAATCAAATTGAACTTTGTAATGGCCGCCTCAACATATTTCTCCTTTTCGGCCAGCTCCGATTTGAGCATGGTACGCAGCTGCTGCAAATTGGGCATGCTGCGGCAATCGCGCACATTGAGCAGCGTGCGGAATATGGACTCCCAGGTCTGGCGACTGAAATAGCGCGGCAACGCTGTCTTTGGCATCCAAATGCCGCCCGGCTGTCGCTGTGCTACCTCCATGTAACGGCCAAATAACAGCACATGCATCACACCGACCAGGCCAAACAGGTCCAATTGATATGTCCAACGGCGACCCGTTCGCATCTCAATGCACTTGAAAGCCTCCTCGTTGTGAACGTAGTCGAACGTCTGGTTGGGCGCGAAGAGTTTCGTGTCAATCGCCACGCCAAAGTCAATCAATTGCACACTCAGCTCATTTGCCTCAGCGCTCAAACTGTAAAGCAGCAAACGGAAAACGAAATACGGAATATTTAAATTGTATGTATGAACAGTAGCTATTTACAGGGTATAAGGCTTAAGGTTTAATTGAAAAAGAAATTCTATTGCATTCATAATAAAAGGAAATAGAAATGTTTATATTTATTATTTAGGTAATACTTACGGTCGCATCAGCAGAAAGTTATCCGCCTTGATATCGGCATGTATAATGCCTATAGCATGCAGATGATCGACTATATCCAACAGCTGGCAGCACAGATGCATGACAACATATTCGTCCATATTCTTATTCGTGTGCTTCTTGAACTTGTTGCAGACGGTGATTAGAGAGCCGTATTCAGAGAACTCCGAGATGTAGACACTGCTGTTGTTGCCCACCAGAGCGTAGTCGATGTTCATATAGGCGGGCAGCTATAAAGTAGAAAGAGTTTTGATAGAAATCGGATATGCAATTTATAGAAATTTGTATACTGTATACCATTTTCTCATTCTCCAATCTGGAGTGGACCTCGAGGCATATGTAGTACTCCCAGTAGTTGGTGGGCCGCTCCTGCTTGAAAGCCACCTTCTTGCCCGACTTGCAGTGAATGCCACTGTATATGCAGCCGTACGCACCTTTACCTATAATCTTTTGCACCTCGAACCGTTCGCCGTTCACCTCCAGCGTCGACTGCGGCATCAGGCGCTTCACATTACCCTGGAGCTGGCAATTGGGCAACTTTTCGATGTACAGCGAAAATTCAATGGAGTCCAGCAGGGAATTGATGATATCCACACTGAATGGATTCACATTTTTGCTAGCCAGCGTGCTGTTCAGTATGGACTCATCCATGCTGGGCTTGCGGTGTGTAAAGATCTCCTTGGAGCAGCTGCTGGCCACCGAATCCTGCCAGGCATTGTGCGACAGCTTCGGCGTCAGCGGCGTCTTCTTGTAGTAGATGCTGTGCTCATCATCGAGAGGAGCCTCCTGAACAACAATGTTTGGTATGTCCATGGAGGAGGAGGAGGAAGCAGGAGCTGGAGGTGGCATGAGAGCTGAGCTGGAAGCTGTGGCTTCCACCTTGCTGGGCAACAGCGTCGAGTTCTTGATCATGCTTATGTTGCTGGCAAACATTTCCGTCGCTGCATTCAGCTCGAAGTAGTCATTGGAATCCTTGCCACTTGCTGCCGTTGTTGACTTGGTGCTGGACGCTTCCAGATCCTGCAGAAACTTGAGCTTTCTCGAACCTGCTGTGGATGAGGAGTTGCCGGGCGTCGCTGGACACTTGCCCAGCGCTGTGCAGTCCTTCATAAAGGAAGCGGTCAGATGAGCTGGTCCTATAGTCTCCGCCTTATCCAGGGCCTCATGGGCTTGGACTGTGCCTGGAGGTGGCTGCATATTGGGCATGGATTCGTCCAAGAATATTTCAAAATTCGACGGAGCAGCTTGAGCTTTGGTTGTGAGCGGCTGCGGCATGAGGCAGCTGCTCAAGTCCTTCATAAAGGACGCGGTCAAGTGTGCGGGGCCAATCGTATCCGTCTGCGTCTCGGGCAGCGTGCAGTCCATCATGGCCGGCACAGCTGGCGGCAGAGCCGGTGGCGGCATCGTCTCATCCAGAAAGATTTCAAATTTCTTCTTTGCAGCTGCCTGACTCTTGTTCTCCGCTGGCAGCTGCTGTGGCTGCGTCTCGGGCACAAAGGACAGATCTGCCTTAAGGGATTCGGCGAGCATATCGACACTCGGCTTGACGGCAGGCAATGCAAAGCCCTCGTCCTCAAAGATCTCAAAGGACTTCTTCTTGGGCAGCTCCAGTTGCTTGACAGATTTGCTGAATGCTTCGGGCGTGGCCTGATTGCAAATCCGTTTGGAGTTGCCAGCGTAGAGGGGCGTGCCGAACGACTTCGGATTGGGCGGCGTCTTGGAGAAGAGTCCACACATGTCATCCTCGTCATAGGACGTTGGCATCTCTGGGACTGGCGGCTGCAGCAGCTGCAGCTTCGATGCATTCGCCATGTCCGGCTGAGCCAATGGAAACTTGGGCAGCGTCTCTGTCTTATCTTCCTGATAGCAGGCCATCAATGGCCTGGTCACTGTTTCCGTTTTATCCTCCTGGAAGCGCAGGGATTTCAGCATTGGCACACTTGGCGCATTTGGTTCCCAGAGCTCGAGCCGCTCGAAATTGCCAGCTCCAGCTGCTGCCGCACTGCCAACCGTCGGCTCCTCGCCCACCACGGACAGCTCGCTGATCATTTGTCGCTGGAATCGTGTCGGGCCCGGCGTGCCCTCCATCGCCTGCTCTGATTTGTGGCTGAGCATAAAGGCCGTTGTTGCCTGCAAGCTGGGCGACGTGGAGGCTGTGGTCGAGGCGGTGCTGGTCAGCGTGGACTTTGTTGTGGTTGCGCCCATGCCATGCTCTGACGTTTCCAATATCGTTGACAGTTGTTTGCGCAGCATGGGCGAAACGGACTGAGCAGCTGCTTCACTGCCTGCCTCATCGTTGCCAGGCAACACAGCAGGCGGTGGTATGGCTGCTGCTGTTGCTGCTGCTGGTGCTGCTCCTCCTCCACCACCTGCTATTGCTGCTACTCCTGCTCCTGCTGTTGCTGCTGCCTCTGGCGATGTTTCCTTGAGCAAAGTGCCAAATTGACGAGCTGGCGCCTGTTTCTGTGTCGCCTTAGGCGTGCTCACCGCCTGCGATTTAATGAATATGTTAAACATTTGCGTCGAGCATGTTTCGTCAGCATCGAAGAAGGCGCTGCCTGTTGGCTTAAGTGCAGCTGCAGGCGCCACTGGTGGCGGGGGCATGTTGGCATCATCTTCGTATATCTCGATTTTGCGTGTGGGCGGCGGTGGCATCACCAGCTTATCATCGACAGGTGAAACAGATGCAGCAGCAACTGCAGCAAGCGATGTCGTGGGAGTTGGACTTGGAGCAGCAGTTGGATCTGAAACATCTTCCCAGATTTTAATTGCAGGCGTATCAGCAGCAACTTTGGGTGGCTCAATCTGCCTCGCCTCCTCCTGCTCCTCCTCTTGTTTGTCCTCATCCTCCTCCAGCACACACGATATACGCATCACACTCTTGCGACTCGTGCCCGGCTGCGTATTGGGAAAGAAGCTTTTGCGTCGCGGCATTTGCTCGCCTGGCAAACAGACCGTCTCCTCCATATCCATGACACCCAGTTTTGTGATGCGCTGCTGTCGCCACTTGGCCACAAGCAACTCTTCCAGTTGATATTCCTGCTGCTCCACATCGTTGTAGATCTTGTCCAGCAACGGTTCTAAAGACGGCACCGCTGGCGGCTTATAATACGCATCCAGTTCATCGCGTGGCTGTGGCTGCGTAGAGCTCGCAAAGTTTGGATAGCGACGCACGCCCAGAGCACAGTCGTTGCCCCACCAGGGCTCATGGCGCAGCACAAAGGGATGCTGAGGGTTGCGCTGCTTGAACCAACAATAGGCACGATATTCCTCGGAAGAGAACTCCATGTTGGGACGTGGATAGAGCATGCACTTGTTATAGCACGGCAGCGTGTTTTTATCCGGCTGATCTTCAATGGTCACGGGCGTAATCCAGGGATCTTGCTTTACATTCTTCGCCTTGAAGTTGGGCGGCGGCTTAAAGGCCTTCAGCTGATTGCCAGCGGGATCGACGATGGGTGGCAGCGCCTTCTCATCCACATGTATGGGAAAAGCAGGATCATGATGTGCCGTGGAGGAGAAGATTTTGCCGTGCTTATGTGGCTTGCTCCATGCGATCGGCTCCTTCAGGTTCTCCTGATGACGTGCCGCATCGATAATGGAGCGGAGACTCGTCTTGCCCTCATCTTCGGCACCACCTGCAGGTGGTGGTGGTGGTGGCATATTCACATCCGCGTTCTCATCATTGAACACCTCCAGCTGGCGATGAGCATTGCGACTGGCGCGACTGGTGCTGGGCGCAGAGTTCTGGAAAGGCACACATTTGAATGTGAAGGGAAGGGAATGGGGATTTCTCTTTTTACCTGCACTACACCGGGCATATTGCTCTTGATGGCCGCACCTGTGCGTACGCTGCCCACTGTAACGGTATTCTTGCGTTTCTGCCCATGCAGGGAGCGCAAGGCGAGACGTCGATCGTTCAGCTCCTGTGTGACAGCCGTCGTCTCCTCGCCTTCGCTATAGAGCATGCGCTGGGCCACAGTATAACCGAAATGCTGTTGCGCCTCCTTCAGCTCCTCCAACGGTTGGGCGCGACAGTCAACGCCAAGGCGAAAAATCTCATTAGCCTTGCGCATATTGCCACTGAGATCGTAGCTATACGCCCAGGCTATATAGAAGTCGGCTAGCATGGTGCCAATGCCGTTGTTATACATCTGCTGATAGCACTCGATCTGGTCGCCCTGGTTGCCCATCTATATGGAAATATAACAACTATTATTCTGAGTTATCTTGCAGATATCCCACTCCTACTCACGTATTTAATAAATAGCTTTATCAGCCTCGGATCCTGTTTGTAGCGCTCGTCATCCTCGAATTTCGTCAGGCACTTGTGCATCACCTTTTGTAATCCTGAATTGCTGCCACCAGCCGGATAGCTTTGTTCTATCCAGCATATGTACGTATACCAGGGCTCTAGCGGATCGTCACCATTGTAGTTCTTGATGTCCAGCTCCAGCTGCTTGCGCTGTGCACTGAGCTCCTGCGAAGCATCTTGGCAGAGCGAGGCTTGCAGAAGGGTCACGTTGCGACCGCTTGCCAAGGGCTGTATATTCTCCTTGGCATTATCGAAATCCATTTTACAATTAATATACTTCACTTGAATAAACAGCAAATAAAACAGCGATTAAATGCAAACAAAAAATGACAATATAAATCACGCGCACTAAATAGAAAACGACGCTTATTTTAATTGAATGGCGGCGCTACTGTTGTAAACAATCGATATCTATATCGATAGCAATGAAATAAATAGCACGGTATGCTGCAACAATTGCCAAGCAGAGCAATCAAGCTTTTCAATGTGTTGTTAATTTTAAAAGCAGTAAAATTTTTACGCATTTAAATTCATATGTATGGCTTGCAAAAGTATTAATACATACGTTTAATGTATTTTATAGTCAGTTTTTCTTATTTGCGTGAGAAAACATTTTACCGCCCTGGTTGGGTATTTTGTTATCGCTTGTTCAAATCTAACGGCAAAATGTGCTCACCTGACGTGATGTTGACGTTGATTTATATGTTAGTTAAAAGCACAATCTATGATGATAAGAAATAACAAACTCCACTAATGTCAATTTTTTCTAGAGCAAACTAAACTCAAACTCGTCTCAAATCGTCGCTAAATTTAAAAGAGCATGTTTATTTTTTTTTTATTGCTTTATACGTTTTCTAATCGTAGATATTTTATTGATTTAAAATGTAATCAGACAGTTCTAATTATAATACGTAGCATAATGGGGTTCTTAGAATTAAGTTATAATTTTATTAATAGCGACGATTGGAATAGCTGCTCCAGTTGCCGCCTTCCCCGCTTTGGAAGTTGTTATATCTATTATTAAAATTGCTTCCTCCTTGATTGTAGCCAGTATTGCCTGATCCTTGGTTGTAGCCACTGTTGCGTCCTGCTCCTTGGTTATAACCTCCTCCTCCATTGTTAAAGTTATTGTTTCCTCCAAAGTTGTAGCCACCGCCTCCTCTATTGTTATAGCCACTGTTACCATTTCCACCATCACTATTATATCCGCCTCCGCCTCCTCCTCCAAGATTTGAGCCGCCTCCAAAATCATTGAAGCCTCCAGTTCCACCTTCACTCTTGAAGCCGCCATCTCCTATTCCAGTATTGAAGCCGCCAACTCCTCCTCCATTATTGAACCCTCCGCCACTATTGAAGCCGCCTCCGCCTCCATTATTGAAGCCACCACTTCCGCCTCCATTATTGAAGCCTCCACCGCCGCCTCCGTTACGGTAGCGTCCATTAAAGCGACTTGCGCCGCCGCTATTATATCCCCCTGTTCGATTGCCAAAGTTTCCTCCTCCACCTCCGAATCTGCCGACTGAACTATTGCCATAATTCGATCCACTGTCAAAACGTGCACGCTTAGCTGGACCACCGCCATCCATGCCGCCTCCGTCTCCACTGACGGCGCCTCCACGCGACATATAAGGCAACACGGTCGACTCACGATGGAGCTGATAGTCTCCCGCATTCTGTACGCAAAGATCCCGGATGACACGCACCAGGCGAGCATACGGCTCATCCAATTTGAGCACACATCCAGGATTATCGCAAGCAATAGTAATCAGATCCTCCAGAGCCGGCTTCAAGGCACCAATTTTGGCAGCATGTTCCGGATCGATGTCAAAGTTGAGCCAATTGTCCACACGCACCACTCCATTGGCAGCAAGATCGATCTTACGGCAGCCAAAGATCATGACCTGCAGCGGCGACACCATGGACAATTGCTTGCAGGAGACAGCGCGTGTGCGGATCTTCTCGCCGAACACAAAGAAGGGATACGGAAAAGTGACAGCCAGATTACTGCAGTTCACCGAGGTCTTGTGGAGCAGCGCTGCCTTCGATTCGGTGGTCAGCACCTTGCGTTTCTCCTTGTGCACACAAATGTTGGGATAGAGGCCCAAACAGAGCAGAGCCAATGATATATCCAGCTCGGGATCATCTGCATTGGCATCCACCTTATGAGGCAGCATGCACTCCTCGGGAAAGCCTGCCTGGACCAACAAGTCGAGCAACTGCATCTTGGCATCGTACATCACGTTCATCGTGGACATCTGCAGACCCTTCCAGTCGCAGAAGCGTGCCTCCTCCTGTTCGCCGCGATTCTTGGCGCTCTGCCACATCTGGGATGCGACGATCATGGCCACGTGATCGGAACACTTGCGTCCGCTCAGCGCCTTTTGATGTGCGGCCAAACGGCGCTGGCCAATGTCCAGGGCAAACACCTCCGAGAAGGTGCTAGAATAGGAGGCCATGCTGGCCACCAGATCGGCACAGCCAAAGACGGCGCCCAGCACCAGCATCTTGCCCAGACGCGGCTCAATGGGCAGTCGGGCGAGCAGGCGACCCAGCGGTGTCAACTGATCGTTGGCATCCAGGCAGCGCATCTCGCGCAGCAACACCTCCGCCTCGATTACAGCGTCCACAGGCGGCGGCTCCAATGCCTTGGATAGAAAATGATGAATGGCACCCAGACGCAAAAGCTTCACGGTCAATGCGATCTCATGGAGGGGCGTGCGGAACATCTCGGGCGTAAGGTTCTCCTCCAGCTGGGCGAAGCGAGCACGCGAGCACAGTGTAAAGCAGAAGCCCGGACGGACACGTCCAGCGCGTCCCTTGCGCTGCTCCAGATTCGTTTTGCTGGCCCAAACGGTGGCATAGCTGGTCAGATTGTTGTGCGAAGTGAATAGCTTCATGCGTGCCTTGCATATGTCAATGACAAAGACGATATCGTCGATGGTAATCGAAGTCTCGGCAATATTTGTGGACAGGATGATCTTTGTCACGCCATCCGGAACAGGCTCGAAGACCTTGCGCTGATCATCGCGTGGTATCTGCGAGTGGCACGGCAATATGCGATACTGTGAATTGCCGAAATTTGCGGAGCTCTGCAGGAACTTCATCAGAGCGAAGATCAAGTTCCAGCCGGGCAGAAAGACGAGTATGGCACCGGGTATATTCTTGGATTTGATGTGCAGCAGCAGAGATTCGAGCAGCTCGAAGCTGACGTCCGACTCGGACAGCATGGCCATGGCATTGCGTGTCTGCAAGGAATACTTCTCCTCGCACACCTTATTCAAGTTCTGCTCGCCCTCCTCCTGGTTGTCCTTGAGCAGCAGCTGCTCCTCATCGTCGGCCTCCTTGCGCTTGCGACGCGACTCAGCCGATGGCACAAAGCCTGTCATCTGTATGATGTCCTCCAAGAAGAACTGCTGCACCGGAAAAGCGCGTCCCGGCACCTCCAGCACGGGGCAATCGCCAAAGTACTTCGAAAATAGAGTCGTATCAATGGTGGCAGACATCAAGATGACTAGGAAAGTAAAATATAAAATGAGATTAGCGAGTTGATTTGCGGGTAGCACACATCCAAGTTAACATACTGTGCAAATCCGGATAGGTGGCCACCATGTCTCTCAGTATGACCAGCAAGAAGTCGCTATTCACATCGCGCTCGTGTATCTCGTCCACGATGATGTGCGAAATGCCGCGCAGGCCTGCCTCCAGCTTGCGCAGCAGCACGCCCACAGTGCAAAAGAGTATGGCGCCGTATGGGCGTGGAAATACGGACTCAAAGCGCACGGAATAGCCGACAGTTTCGCCCAGATTTTCGCAGCGTTCGCGCGAAACACGCTCTGCCACGGATATGGCCGAAATGCGACGCGGTTGGGTCACATAGATGTTGGCATAGGCACCCTGGCCCGTGCTAATGTAATCATCCAGTATATATTGGGCAATCTGGGTGGTCTTGCCGCAGCCCGTGTTGCCGCGTATAATCACCACCGGATTCTCATTGATGGCCAGCATGATCTCTGAGCGCATTGCTGCTATGGGCAGCTTCTCACGGAACTCCAAGAACTGTCTGTACTCGGCATTGTTCTGGCGACGATCGCGATGCTGTCGCTCATATTCCATGGACAGCTGATCCACGGTAACATTGGCCAGTTCACCCTCATCGATGTTGCAAGCGTGCCAGGCATTCCAGTTGGACTGCGGTGGTGCCCAGGGTATGACAGCAATTTGCTCCTGACGTACATCCGAATCTTGGTTCATGTCCAAACGACTCTGTGATACCTATAGCGAGATATGGAGAGAGATTAATAGAGAGATCTAGAGCAGGATCAGCTAGCACATACTATTAGCGGCATTGGGGCTCCATCGGGGTCCAGTTTGATGTTGCGTGGACTAACCACCGGCAAATCGAGATCCCTAATTACCTCATCCACCTCATTAATGAGCTCCTCCCGCAACTTAACCGGATATGGCTTTAGCTGCTCATCCTTCTTCTTCTTCAGCGTGCCGCTAAAGGCCTCGATCACCTTCAGATGGAAGAGCTGACGCACCAGCGAGAGGGCGCACGACTTGCTGGCCGATTTCTTATTCGATCCCGTTTCACGTGCGGTTACCTTGCGCTTCAGGGCCGGCACGTATATGGACAGCTCCGCCATGAAGCTCCTAATGTTGGTGAATGCGTTAAACAATTTAATTTCAGAATTTCATTTCAAACTCATGATTTTAGCTCCCTTTTTTAGACTTACCATCAAAACTTGGGCCATGCTGTGCGCAATTGATAAGAACTCTCACATTCTCTCCCTCTCTCTCGTATGCTGGTAACTTTCAGAGCGACAGTGCGCACATAAATATTATATATAACTCAATCTCGGTGTTATATATATATATATATCTGTGTATATTGTCTGATGTTTGTTTCGATCTGTGTGTTTTGTTTGTATTTGTTGTGCCAGCTCGCTCTGAAAGCCCAGCAGCGTTGCAGTAATATGTAAGTACAGTACACACTTGATAGGTGCAACACACTTTATGAAAATACAACTACTCTATATAAACATATAGAAGCATCAAACGAAAAACAAACAATTTTGTTAAAGTAAATATATATACAATATATATATAAATGTAATTTATACCCTTGCTCGCAAACTACCTCAGGGAACTTGATATCCCATGTAAATATTTAGCTAAGAATTGGTATATAAAGTGCTGTCGTTTATTTATACGACAATTTCAATCGAATCGCAACTATAGATCATAGTGAAAATTCTTTCTGGAAAGGTTTTTCAGCTTCTTCGATTAGCCGAAGTTCATTGAATATGAAAAGCAATTTCCAATCAACTATATTTAAGTACAATCATTGTGTGCACCATATTGAGGGCGCACTGTAGCTGCTACCAATCTACATGGACGCATGAGCCGCTTAACGCATTAATATTACTACCTTGTATTACAGATTTGTATACTTCTATTTTGTGTTCACCCCAACGAGCGTGTACTGTAGTCGTATGCGTATGCACAAATTTCAATGTTTCTTCACAAATTGCGCACAGCAAGCCAATCGTTGTCAACAACTGCAAGCTGCGCTCCAGATTTAGAACGAAACAAACGCTAAATCCAGGGCGCAGCTTGCCATAAACAAAAAAAAAAGTACAAAGTACAAATACAAATCAAAATTTGGATGAATGATTAAGCCTGCCTGGCAGAGTTATGGTATGATGCTGCCTGGCTGTGCTACGTACCTGGCATGATCCGGTCCAACGGGTGTATACTTATAATCATCTTTTATATTATTCGATTGCTTATATATGTTCAAACGATCTTTGGCATTCTCGATAGTCCAATTGCCGTGAATAGCGGCATTTACATCAATTGATTCGGCCTCGTTCATGTCCTTTTGCTCTTGGACATGGTCTATGATGTTGAAACGATCGCGACCTCCGTCATGATTGAGCGGACGATAGGCCTCGCCCAAATCTTGTGGACCCGACGAACCGCCGAAGAAGCGACGCTGCTGGCCACTTCCCCCGCGTCCAGCTTGGCTATCGCCACTATCAACTGCTGGAGCGGTTGGATCATTCGGCACGTCCTTTGCATTCAATTTGCCAACGCGCACCAAATAGTTGACAAAATCACGCGAGGCATTCTTCTCGGCATCCTTTTTGTTGGTGGAATTGCCAACGGCCACATAGGGACACTGATCGACGCGTACTTCGCACAAAAATCGTTGGCGGTGTTTGGGTCCTAAACAAAAAAAAATCAATAATGCTTGCGAATATTCACCGGTTCTTGGAACTTTTTATGCACTTACCAATTGGCCGCACTTCGAACTTGGGTTCTGTTTGATTTTTGGCACAATATGAAAAAAGAAATGATTTTATATCCATTTTTTGCAAATATTTATTTGATGAAATAATAAATTAAATTAACACTTTTGACGAGCTCCGCTTCTAAATCGAACGCTTGTCAAATGAAGAATGAAACTACTGAGCATAGTAAATTCTCCATTGTAGTTCTCCAAAAGAAGCACTGAATCATTTGAACATATTAGTATCGATAACTTTAGTATGTTAATAACATACACAGACCTTATTTACATATATTAAATGAATCCAATAATTCCATAACTAGTGCACATTTCCCTTATATAATATTTTCAACAATTGTACATTTTAATTTTACCCAAACTTCCGTATAAAGGCAAAAAATCAAATATTTAAATGTAACAGCTGTTAATTATCGAAACTTTACAGAATTTCAAATAACAATACTCGATTATTCATTATTATGTTGCTTTCCGATATATATTGGTATGCATGTCTGTTGTGGGCACACACAAATCGATGCCATCGCTTTAGCAGTGCTATCGACTGTCGCGCAGGTTTTCATCGTGGAGCCATTTTCGCTGCTGCTGAAACTCGTAAATTAAATAACATAAAAATGTAAAGGAAATACAATAAGTGATCGAAAAATATTAGTATAATAATGTATGCATGTGCTTCAATAGTTTATCAGTGTTTTTGAATTGTTTTTTTTTATGGTCGCGTTCGTCTTGTTGTTTGGCCATCAGCATCTCACACATACAGCATATATACACACGCATACATGCAGAAATTCAGAAAAATACGTACGCCGTCCGTGTGAGTGTGTGTGAATGTTTAAGCATTTAATTTAGTTAGAGAGTGCTGCAATAAATTATAATAGCTATAAACAGTGGCAGTGCGTGTAACAATAAAACGCCACAGCAGTAACAACAACACACATATTAATACATTAATTAACTGACGACGCGCTAGGCTCAACGCGCAGCAAGCATAGGCAAAAGAGCGAGAGAGATAAGTGCCAACACCCCAGTTGATCGCGAGTGAGCAAATAAGCAACAACAACAACCAATTGTGAACTGGTATGCGTGTGTGCACACACATATATATGTATATATATAGAAAAGTGTGCGTGTGTGTGTCGTCCTCAGTATAAACAAACGAGTGCAATTGAATTGTAATTGGCGTGCATTCAGCTGTATGTGTGTGTGAGTGAAAGTAACTGTTACTCCACAACAGAAACAGCAACAACTTGGCTTCCATTCATTGCATTTAATACGTCACATATTGTGCTCCAACTTGAACTTCAGCGAACCTTCTGAAACCTTCTCCAAAACACACACACACACAAATACAAAATGGGCAACTGTCTACGCACACAGAAGCCGGACAACGATAAACCACATGCTGGCGATGTACGCAATCCGCTCGACGATCCCGGCGCCAGCATTGGCGTAGTCGGGGTCGGTGTAGGCGTACCGCAAATAGCAATGCCCATGCCCGGACAGCCGGCAGAGCAAATACGTCCGGTACCCCAAATACCAGAGAGCGATGCGGCCAATGCGAATGCTAAAATATTTGTGGCCCTCTACGACTATGACGCCCGTACAGACGAGGACTTGAGCTTCCGCAAGGGTGAACACTTGGAGATACTGAATGACACACAGGTTAGTGAATCAGAATCAAAGTATTAAAGAGAGCGAGAGCGAGAGGGAGAGAGTAAGAGACAGCATGTGAGTGGGGTAGACTATTTACTGATAACCCTTATTGAGTCAAATATCTTATCAAACTAAATATATTGTTAACCACATTGATTCGATAAAAAAAACATTCATCCAATTGGATTCGGTTGAACTTTTTTGTAGCTATGCATAAATTTCAAGTTGATTTAAAAGTTTGTGAAAGCTTTAATTATTCGATTCGTTAAAGCCGATGCGCGCTGTGCCCAACGCTCTGCATGCAATTTTTCATGTTTAATCATGAACAGTTATTTTGCTTTTAGTCATGCAAATGCCATGCTCAAAGTTTTATTTATATATATATATATATATATATATATATATATATATATATATATATAT
>NW_022045916.1:20688-82798 GCF_001654015.2 Drosophila navojoa
ATTTGTATGTATGCGTGTGTGTGTGTGTGTGCGTGTGTGTTTGCTAATAATTTTTGAAATATCAGTTGCTTGTAGGGTTCAGGGGATCTCGTAGTCGAGCAGTCTCGACTAGAGCTTTCTTACTTGTTTTATGTTAAACAAGTTATCTGCTACGTTTAACTAGTTTTACATAATTTTGAAAGTTAAACGATTTCTAATAATTAACAGAGCTAAGTTAATAAACAACTCTTATGACCTCAAGTCGAATGTGGCTTTGGCTAGCCTATGGCCCGGCCCTGCTCCCTTCACACATGACACTCCGGCAATAAATTTCCAATTACTCATTGAGATTTCCGAGCTATTTTATAGGGGCACACACACACATACATGTACACGCATAGATATACAAAGGTACATGTGTAAGAATTGTTATTGTATAAAAATAATGACGGAAACCGTCGAAGGTGGACCCTCATAGAATACTTGCATGACTCTCAACTCAACAGCTACCCAAAGAGCTTTTGTATAGTGTGCAGACTGTTTTACACTGTTAAAAATAATATTGCAGTTTCTTAAAAAAAAAGCTGCCTAAGAATATTCATAGAAAGTTGTTGAATAAATAAATAAAATATTTTTTTAAAATCTTGCGTTTGAATGCTTGGCTTACTGCATGCTGAGCACATTTAATTCAATTGAATTTATTTTGAATATTTTTCTAATGTATATTATTATATATGTATATTCTGTTTTATTTCATTCATTCTGATATTATACTTCATTGCGAATAGTCGTATAAAAGTGTGGTATACTATTTATAGGAAATAATTTAAAGTTAATGGATAATCCTACATATACATACATATATTAGAACTGGCACAAAAACTTTGACTTATCTGAATTTAATCAAGTTTTTGTGCGAATGTTTGCGTAATTTGTGACACTGTAAGCTATGAGCGGCTGTTGGCGTTTACTTTCTAACAACACGCACGTATTTACGAATACGAATATGTGTATGTATATGCGTGTATATATGTATATATTTTATCAATTACCGCAAGCCGTGTTCTACTTTCAAAACTCTCTATGGGCAAATGCTGTGAGCCGTGTCTGGAATTCCTTTATTTGGAATAAGGCCATTGGCTCAGACTTAAGGATGTAGCACACTCACTCGCACACCCATATTTATATATATATATATATATATATATATATATATATATATATATATATTGTATATACATACATGCATATATGTATATCAGATATCATTAAGAGAATAAATAACAAATAGTGAATAGTAACATAAATAAATTTAAAAAAATAGTTAATTATATAATATAATAAAAAAATTAAAAAAAAAAAAAAATAAAATAAACCATTAAAAAAAATTAATTTGATATATGTACATATATTTTCTCGAACAATATACAAAGTATGTCATATCTAATATATATAATATATATATATATATACTATAACTATATATATGTATGTAGTTTTGCTTAGACATTTTTTCACTCCACAAGCCTTTCGATATTTATTTTCGCACTCTCAAATATCAGTATTTATTTTGCATTCCCATCTTGTAAATAGTACTTCCTGAAGCCAAAGTTAATAATAGGTTTATTTATTTATCACAATTTATGGTGTCGTTTTACTGTTAATTATTTAGCGTCTTAAATTACTGTTTTTTCTCTCGATAATCGAGAATTGTAAGCAATGCGTCATATGAGGCAACTAGCCAAAAAGCAAGAACTGAAAAAAAAAAAACAATCTCAGCTATAATTTGCAACTTTTTACTCTTTTTTTTGGTTTGTTTTGGATTTTCCTACGCTTTTTGTTTCAATGTCATTTGGTTTCTTTTTTTTTACTCTTTCTGTTTTGGGAGGGGGGGAAGTTTGGCAGAAAACCAGACGCTGTAATTGCGGCCGCCACTTGCCACATGCCACTCGCCACTTGAACCAACTCATAAAACCAGCCACCAACAAAAACCCAAACTCTAAAATTCCATCTTGTAATGCCACAGACTGCATTTGTTGTTGTAAATGCAACGAGGCCTGTCTGGTTTTCGTTATACATACATATATACAGTTATTTAGTATGCATATACCCTAGCCGAGAGAGTTTAACTAGTTTAGCAATGAATGTGTGACTATATATAGTTCATGTTCTTTAAGACTTATTTATAGACTCAAAAGATGTATAAGCTAAGGAACTATTGACTCAGAGTAGACTGGAACCTCTCTAAGCCATAGATTCGCAAATACATATACAGTTAAATGTAGACGGTAAATTCTAGAGCTTTCTATAAATACCTCTAATAATAATAGCTGCAGTTTCTTGACAATAAAAAAACCCAAATAAATTAAAATTTAAAAAATTGTTTACAATTTGTTGTTTAGTTTTACTCTGTATGTAACTAAATATGGCAAGCGCACAGCTGTTTTAGTTAGTCAATAAATTTATAGACTGCTAGGAATGTATTAGCTGAACTTAAATATGTTTTAGTTTTACTAAACTCATTAAATAATATTGCATTATATGAATACTATATAGTATAGTGTAATATAGAATACAAACTAGAAATGAGAATGTTCAAGTTGAGTTCAGGCTATACATGACTGTATAATACTCGTTTACCATCTTAGAAATGGTTCAGTTTCTTTGAAAATGATTCGGTTTTTGCTGGAAGTCTATAGATATATATTACCTAATTAGGATAACAATAATCCAAATGTTAAACTTGTTAATCACATCTGGGTGGAGATAGTTTAGTATTCCGATTTACCAGTGTATACATATACATATATTTATATATTATATAACACTTAACTATTTATGGAGAATATCAATAGGACTTTTGATCTACGAATCTACGAATTCTTACTTCCATAACACATTTGGTCAGCCCATTAACCTAGTCCATAAGTTAATAAGAAATCTTATGATTCTATATATACAAAACTCTATAGGTAATATTTATTCTGATTTTAAAATTCTATATATATTCTCCTTTTGTCTCCCACTGACGAAATGCTAAACGAGTTCGAATTGAGTATATCATAAAGCTCCACATACTTACTCTCTTATCACTTCCGTCGGCCAGCATTAACAGGGGATTCACCGCGCAGCTATCCACTAACAATTTATGTACTCGCTTTCGTTGGCAATTAAAGCAACAACTGAAGCAGCGGCTACACTTGAAAAAATGCAGTGCAACTAAGCGGACAATTGCAAACAGCTGCCAGACAGCAGATCTAAAGAAACCAGAATGAAATGCTAATAGCTGACATATTTTTTTTGGCATACAAAAGAGTGCTATGATTAGCCGCCGCGTGGAGGTCGCAGTAGGCAGCAGCAACAACAACAACAACAGCAAAAGCACTTCCACCCCCACTCAACCACTTGTACCACCCATTCAGCCGCCCACCTTTGGGTGGCTTCTCTGCTGCTATTGTGACACAAGGCGCATTCAACTCTTTGGCCGAAGACGCACACACACAGACACACGGAGATAAATATTTATGTACATATGTATGTGTGGCATGCATATTTAAAGCGTTTACGTCAGCAGCCATGACCACCTTACGGGCTGATCTGTTGACCAGGTTTCAACGGGGACAAAAGTGGGCGTGGCGATTGGCCAATTGCGGCCGCCTCGCTGACTGCCCAGACAAGTGGCGGCGCCCAAAGGCATGACGTCGTCGAACACAGCCCAACACATTTTGGCAGTTGGCCAAGAGTTGCGCATTCGCTGCGGAATGGCCACCATCAGCTTGAGCTACATATATAATGTGCAGCAATTTCTTTTAGCAGCCCTCATAATTGAACCCATCAACATTTCACTGACAATCTCTCTTCAGAGAGATATTGAGGGAGATCTCTCGCCCGCTCTCTGACAGCTGGGAGCTCGCTGCTGCTGCTGCGGCTATTTCCGGTTGCTGTGCGGCATGCAGCGGCGTTTAATTAACGTACAACTGCAACAGCAACAGCAACAGCAGAAACAACAACTTAAATTACTTATGCGACAACAACAACAGCAACAACAATTGCTGCTAGCCCAACAACAAGAAGCAACGGCATTCAACTTAGCAAACAACAAACTCAGAAAAAAAGCTAAAGAAATGCGCTCGTGTCAGTTGTGTTTGGTTAACAGATACTCTGTACTTTGCCGTAAACAACTTTAATCTGAATTCATATATTTATATTCTTATATTTATTGATATTTAGTATGTATATTGATACTTTATTCAGGGTCATAAATAAATCCAAAGCGTGAATTTGAACTTAGCAAACAGCCAAAAAATTCTGATGAAAAGTTTTTGGTTCCGAGAGATTTTGTGGATATATGAGTATTAACATAGCATCCATTTGCACTTAAATTTCATGCACTATATTAAAAGAATTCTTGCTTCTTGCCTCTCATATTATAGTAGAATATAGGATAATATCTTTTATATAGTATTCATTGATTCATGTATAATTAATTATCGGCTTTTCAAACTGCAAAGTTTTTTGCTTTAGTCAAGTTTCTGTTATATATTAAATCTGCTTTTGACTAAGAGCTACCCTGTACTCAGTTACGAGTGCTATTAACATTCTTTGTAATAGGTCTTTGCCTAAGTATATTGCTGTCAGAGTATTCAATTACCTGTGAATAACTACACAGGTAATTGAATGTACAATAAAGTCTTTGATGGACTTGAAGATACCCTTTATATTTATTTAGCTTACATTACAAGCTAATTCGCCTTCATAAATGACATAGAGATACGTTTGACCTATTAAAAGTTCGCTTGCATTAAAAAGCTGAAGAGCTACAAATAGTATTCCCAAATATGTAAATTTTGATTTTGTAGAACTGTTATCAACTATAAATATGTTTTGCTTATTGTATATATTCATATATTATATATTATTGTATATATCCCTTTCTAATCGATCGTAATGGGTATGCCAAAAGCAGCACGGCTTCCTTTTGTAGACTGTTTCTTCTTCTTTTTTTTCGCTCGGCTCAACGTCATGCATAGAAATCAAAATTGTATGTTAAAATATTTTATGGGTGTGCCGCAGACGTCGGCATCGACGTCGACGTCGACGTCGTCTTCTGTTCGTTCATTGTCATTTGGCCGAGAAGCAAAGCATAAACACCCAGCACAACATGCACACAGCACACTCATCACACACACACACATGGCACACTCATCACACATACTCACGCAGCGACTTACACTCACACAGTTTTTGCAGCTTTTGTCGCTTGCAGATTGCAAATTCTCTGCGTGTACACGACGATGAAGAAGAAGAAGAAGATGAAGAAGAAAATATAATAAAAGTGAGTTGTTGGAGCGCAGCAATCGCTTTTGGGCTCAACAGGAAGCTAAGTGAAACCCTTCAAGGATAACCAACTTTACAGAGCACAAGGCAGACAGAGAGAGAGAGAGAGAGAGACAGTGAGAGATATATAGTTGGAGGCGAAGAGAAAGAGTAGGCAAGTGTAGGAACGCCTTTACAGCCTGCCTTTGTTTGCTACTGTTGCACTCTCTTAGGCAGAGTTTATGCATACTTTTAGTTCTATAAATAGGAGAGAGAATGCAAGTTAGGGCTTAAGATGCAACATAAAGTAAATGGGTGCAAGATAATCTTTAAAAATTGTGCATATATTATTTTTATATATTTTTTAAATGTTGAAAATATTACAAATAATAATATTATTCAATAAAAAAAACAAAATTCTATTATTTTATATTAAAAAAAAAAAATAAATAATATTTTCTGTGTTAGTAAAAATATTATTTGGTAATTTTTGATAATATACATTTTTTTTATTTTTATATAAAATAAATCTCTTCAAAATTCTAGAAATTTATAATGGTAAAAAAAATAAATAAAACTTTAAATGTATTTTTTATGTAGAATTTTACCAATACATAAAAGAATAATCATATTTTTTTGTGAATAACAATCGTAGAACTTTTCCCAACTGTATATAAATGGAGTGAATGTCCAAGTTTTGGGTCAATGTCTTATCTCTGGCGTTGGTTAGCTGTAAAAATTCTTGACTTAGACTAAATAGAACAGCAATCATTAATATAAATCTAAAAAAAAAAAGTGTAAAATGATTTCTTAAGCTGACAACAAAAGAGAAGCCGAATGCTATTTCACTTTCAAAGCGTATCTAAGAATACCAAATCACTTAAATTTTCAATGGAAACGAGGCGCACATAAACACAGATCTGTGTACATTACTCTCTATATATATAAATACATTGTATATACTTTACAACAGTTGCTACCAAAAGGCAACAAACACGCGATTATGAAATGCACTTGTAGAGCCACAAAGCAAGACAGAGATAGCCAAGTAGAAATACAGATAGTGAGAGAGGAAGAGGTAGAGCGGGAGCAGAAATAAAATCAAAGCAAACACAACAAATAAACAATGAACCCTAAAAAGAGTCAGTTTGTTGTGTTCATTGACCTTTCCACAAAGTTTATCGTGTGCCCAGGCTAATGATAGCAAAAGCCACTTGACTTCCAGTTAGGGTCAGATGTTGTAAGGGGCGGGGGCGTGGCCGTGAGTAGGCAATACGATGGATGTTAGGCAAACTCATCAAAAATTCAATTGCAATTTATTATTAATCATTTTTTTTTTAGAGCTATAAGCTCTAGATTCCTATGAATAGCTAACTGTTTCTTCCTTTTCGTCGTTTTTCTTTAGCCAAGCGCACATATGGCAAAAGCCAGTTTTGGCTTAAATGTTATAGTTGCTATTGTTGTTGTTGCTGTTGTTGTTGCTGTTGTTGTTGGTGAGCTTTATGGAAAGCGCGTAAGCGCAAACAAAACAAAATCCAACTATGCGATTGTATAAAGTTTTTAATTTAATTTTCGGTATTTTTTTTTTTTTTGTCGTGCAACTTTTTTGCTCTCTTCTGTAACGAAGCAAGGCGAATGCGTGAATGGTAAATTGCACGAATATAAAACACAATATGTAATAAAAATTGCAAAGCGAAAAACTGAAAAGCAAAGCCAAGGAACTGTAAAAGACTTGATGATACCCTGTAAAGACAAAAAATATATAAAAAATATTATAAGCTAAATAAATACATATTAAATAGAAAATAAACAGACCGATGATGAAAAATAAAAAATAAATAAATAATAAAAAAAAAAAATATTAAAAAATAAATAAATCATAAAAAATAAATAAATAATAAGAAATAAATAATATAAAAAAAAAAACATTTATAAAATAAATAAATAATATAAAATACATAAATAATAAAAAATAAATAAATAATAAAAAATAAATAAATAATAAAAAAAATTAATAAAAAATAAATTAATTTTAAAAAATGTATATATATATAATATAAAAAAAATAGAACAATAAATATATTAGTTTGAAATATAGATCAATAAAAATAAAAAATTAATAATAAAATAGATAAGCATATAAGTAAATAAAAATGTAGAATTAAGTAATCATTTTTACTTAAATAATAATAAACGTTGATCATACAAATGTTAAATACAAAAATATAATAATCTTAACTCTATAAAATCCCGATTGATAAATATAACTTAGTCATCAATATCATATTTACTTACACTCAACTCGCGCAACAAACAGGTTTTTCTCTCAATAAAAAAAAGAAGAATGGAAAAGAAGATTAATAAGAATCTATAAGGAATGTGTTTACCTCAGTCATTTCTCTACATTCATCCATAAATAGATTTTCGTGCTTCAATTTTACAACAAAGCGACTTAAATGAAATTCGTTTTCTTATCATAAATAGCAACAAGCATTTATCAATATTTATCGCAAGCCATACTCGACTGCAGAATACTCTATAGATTTATTAAAATATTTTAAATATTATTTGTTGTGTGATTTATAAACATATGATATGTAAACAAGGTATATTAAATTAGTCTCATCTATAGCATCAAAGACTTTTTGCGTTTTATAAAAGTTTTAGGTTGTATATATATACACTATATATACCCGCAACAATCCCTTGATTTGCAGGGTATTACAAATACAAATATTAACTGTGGTTTGGCGTGTCTGCCGCTGACTGTTTTTGCCGTCTGGTTGCGTGAGTGTGCGATTTATTTTTCTTTCTTTCTCCTTGTTTTTCAATTTCTTTCTTGGCCAAACAGCTTGGCCCCCCCTCATCGCCCACTGTTAATTGATAATCGAGCGCAACAACAATTGAGTATAAATTGTTATTGCCCGCCCAAGCAAACTATGAAATCTATGCCCAACTGCTCAACGCTGCAAATGGACAAGTGCCCAAGTTGATAGTCAAAACTCTATATACATATACATATATGTATTTATATAGGCGTCTATAGCGACATAACTCACCATTGCCGTTTTGTTGTTGGCTAAATCGCAAGACTGCGAAACACGTTTCGCATTAGCGAGATTTTCAACACAATAAAACGAAATGAAATTGTACGAATCTTAATTCATTTGTGGATTTCGCTTTTATTTCACTCTTGACGACAGCTAAATTAATTATAGTCTAAGCTGTTTCGCGTGGCTCTGTGTCTGTGTGAGAAATGTTGTGTTGTTCAATGCAACAACAACAACTACAAAAACAACATCGGCAATCAAAACAACCCGGCAGCTAGAGGAGTTGTTTGTTAATTAATCACACATAAATTGCAACGTTTTCTTGTGAAATAATTTGGGAGTAAGGCAAAACAAAAATTAAACTTGACTAAAAACTTTTTTTTTACAAATTTTAAACATAATAATGACAAATTATGCTATATATAATATATTAAAAATTATTAATCTTCATCTAAGTAATTCTATACGTCAAGTGCTTGCCTTATCTCTTAGTTTCACTCAAGCTTTTTGTTTTTATTATTGATGAGTCAGTTTGTTTCGTCTCACACTTGTATCGCGTTTATATATATAATATATATACATAAATATATAGTATATAGTATAGTAAACATGTTTGACGTTAATCTCACAATTATATAAAATGCAATTCCCTTGATAACTGAGCACTTAGCTGGTAGCTTTATCTCTCTATCATTGTTTCATTTTTTCCCATTATATTGTATTTACAATTAGGTTTATCAACCTATCTATAGATAGAGTCTACTATTCTATTCAATTCGTATTGATAAATTATTCGTTTACATTTACAGGGTGACTGGTGGCTGGCGCGCAGCAAGAAAACCCGTCAAGAGGGCTATATACCTTCCAATTATGTGGCCAAATTGAAGTCTATCGAAGCAGAACCGTAAGTATTTTTTTTTTATAAAAATATATATATATAAATTCGTAAGAAGTCTAGAATAAGGCCATAAAATAATGTATTTATACAAATGTATGTTAAATAAGAGTTTAATGAGGATTTTTGAGAAGCTTGAACTTGTTGTACAGGTTGTTTATAATTCCAGAAAATACATATTGTATCATTAAAACACACAGAAAGAGTACTTTAGCTGGCAGTGACCGACTAGAGGATACTTTGAGTCTTGCAATTTTGAATAATAATTAAATATTAAATGTTATATCTGCATAGCCAATATTAATATGTTTTTGCATAATTTAAAAATATATATAATATGAAAAGATAGCCAAATTCTACGCTTTAGTTCAGCCTGTGCGACAACCAAACTGGTGCGTTGTCATGGTTGATGTCTTGGCTAAACTGAAACTGCCTGAAAGTATGCAACGTTTATTTCACGCCGACTGAAAATTGCTTCGATTTGCATATAAATCTTTTGATTATTTTTTGTTGTTTTCAATTTGCATTCATTCATGATGTTTTTTTGTTATTTATGCTGCTGCCGGGGCAATTGGCAAATGTTTATAAAATTTTTTATTTGTTGCTATAACAACAAATGTGGTGCGTGTGCCTGTCGTTTATGTATGCTCATTTTCATATATACATACATACATATATAAACAATTTTGTATATGGCATGCATATTCATATCGACAAAAGCAAAAAATCATAAAAATAACTGACACAACAACAGCTGCTGCTGCTGCTGCTGTTATTTAGTTTTGATATTTGATGGAATTCGAATGCTGAGATTTCCTTTTCAAATAAAGCAAAAATAAGAAAAAAAAAGTTAACCATTATAACTATGCCAACAATAGACGCAACTTACGTTTATTAACAGCAATTTAAATATTAGAAACGTGTAGGATAGTTTTTGTAAATTGTCGGAAAAGTTTTTAAAAATAGAGCCATAAATATTTGTTTAAAAATTGATTAAAAAAAAAAATTGCTTTGCATTTATATATAGAAAATCTGTTTATACATAAAGAATCTGTGTTATACCCAACAAACTCCGCTATCCTCATAAGCTTCACTCTCCTCTTTAAATGAGATTTATAGCATCTACATTATAGATTCTAAAGGTGTCATGAAAATGCTTCTATGCAAATAATTTCTTCAAACTATTTAAAATAGTTTCAATTGCCTTGTATCTGCTCCATCGCTCTACCCCATCAATGTCCATTCAGTCTAATTAATTTCCAATACTTGTCAATCGCCCCTCGCCCCTCCCGCCTGCCGCGTGACATTATTATGCCGGCAAAAAGCAATTAAGATTTGATAGTCAACCTTTATGATCAGACAGCTGGTTACATATCAATTGTTTATTTTGTTTCTGTGGCCAAATTGTAAACATGTTTCGATTACAGCTCAAGCAGTCGGACGTCTCCCAGAAAAAAAAAAAAATTGAATTTATTATTTTAAGTACTTTTGTTCAGTGTTTTGGTTTCCTCGACTCAAATCGACTCAATCGTTCTGCTTGGCAATTAAATCGAACGCGTGTCAGTGTCATGTGTAAATGACTATAAGCGACTAATGCCAAATAAAAATAAAGTATAGACTTGACCCAGTTACACGGCTCTCGGGCAAAAGCCCTTAAATGATGAGCACATGTTTTAAGGATTAATTGAGGAGCCTTTTTGACACACATTCCTTGGCCACATGCGGCGGCAAGAGAAATGCAAATACAAATTCATTGTGCATATTTTATGAGCAGGCTTAAGAGAGGAGTGAATGACTGCAAAATACCCTATCGAAAGCGATGAATGTAAATTATGTCTTTCCTCTAGCTCCTATGCTAGGCAGTCTTAACTCTTCCCTTAACTCTTATACCTTCTGTCTCTTATACTTACCAGATAGTCTCATACTCCTCTCGCCTCTAATACTTTCCCTGCTCTTATACCTTCTATCTACTAACGAGATAATCTGATACTCTCAGCTCTTATGCTTTGCTAACTTATATTCCTTTTTCCAGCTCTTATACTAATGAGTTAATCTGATACTCTTCGCCCTTATACTTTATCCGCTCGAATCTTCTGCTACTCCAGCTCTTATACTTAGTCTTAGACAAACGAGCTTTAACTCTCTTATACTAGCTAGCTAGTCTCTGTATCTTGAGAGATACTGATGGGGAGTTTCAGTTCAATATTGATCCTGATCTCGAAAAATCTACACGTTTCCTTCTGCCTGTTTCCTGCCTGCATATACCCTGCTTAACTGTTGTAAATAGCCTCAGGGTATCCAAACTGTAAATCGAAAACGAAATGAAACGATGAAAACAACAAAGAGAGCTGCATAAATTAATCGAAAAAGAGATCGATATATAATATAGAAACAGACAGCAATGCATATACATACATACATATATATGTATGTATATACAAATACATATTTATCTTAATAAGTGGCTGTCTGGGCGTGAGTCCGTAGGGAAAAGTTCATAAAACCGGTAAATCGAACAAAAATACACAACACAAAAATCGTCTCATTAATTAAATTTATCTCGTGTTTGTGCATAACGGTAAATCTACTCGAGAGACAAGAGACCTGCCCTCGCGCACCCTTCCTCTTTCTCCGTCCCCTCTCTCTCTCTCTCTTTCTCTTTCGAACGCCGCGAGCCACTTGCATTTTAATGCAGCGCCTGACTGACAACAACTACTTAACAATGTTTATTTTTAATTGTTTTGTAAATTAAGGAATACCCCTAATCGCACGTCTCATGTGGCTCATGTTGATCTTAAGCTGAAATGCCCACGCCCAGTGCATTAGTTTTATGCATTTCATGTAGCATTTCTCAAGCCACAATTTCAAGGCCAAACTAACAAACACTCGAAACTGGTTGCCAATATTATTTTGGCCTAATTTGTGGCCAATTGTTGTTGGCTTTGCCTGCTGCCTGCTGCCTGCTGCCTGCTGCCTGCCTTGTTGCCACCATTTAATTGTATGCATAACTCAGCATTACGACTGCGAAATTTCTTGCAATAAATTGCATTTAACCGTAAGCAGGCAACAGGCGACAGCATCCAGAGATTTCTTCTGCGCAATTTCTTTCCATTTCTTCCATTTCTCTCTGGTCATTTTCTTCAGCAATTTCTTCTGAGAAGTGTGCCTCTTATTTCTTATTGTCATTCATTGTCATTGCATAATTTAAGCTCTCGTTGACATGAATTTCGTTGTTCGATTGGTTTCGGTGGTGCAAGCCTCATGCAAATGTTGATTTGGGCTGGACTTCCGTCAAGTCACGAGACATTTATTTTATTTTTTTTTTTATTGGTAACTATAACTGGATCTATGCATATTGATTGGCTGCATTTGGAAATCTATTGCAAGAGCAACGCCTGAAAATCCAGGGAAAAACCGAAACGCTATTTAATTATGCATACATTTTCTTATTTGTAACTGTCATAAAAGAAAGTCGTAAAGATATAAAGTTGAAGCAAATCAGAAATGCTAGATTAGTATTTTCATCACCTTTATTTGAATAGATAATGAGTATTGAATTATATTTAGAGAATTATAAAAAATTATTGCTACGGAATGGAGAGCAAAGATATATTTAATAATATTTTAATATAAATAATTATACGAAATTAAGTGCGAATAATTTCTAAGAAGGGAACGCACTTCAGAATGAAAAGAAGTTTACTCAATAAACGTGAATTGACGAAACGAGTTCTTGGACAGAACAACAGAAAAGAAAGAGCAAAAGTGATTCGGACAGTCATGCAGACAAAGAAGCCGAAGAATGTGAGTGGGAGAGAAATACCTTGTAAGTTCTGAAAATTACAAATTAGAGCTGGAGTAAAAGAATCCCCAAGATGGGAATCACAGAGAGAGGCTCGACGTTGGTAATTAGAGAGAGGCCGAAGAATTTGAATGACAGAAAGAAGTTGGAGGAGAATCAAAGAACAAGAATAACAGAGAGAAGTTACGCTAAGGTAGCGAGAAACGAGAGAATACAAATTATAGAGGAAAAGTCGACCAGCAGAATCACAGAGAAAAGCAATTAAATCTTTCTGACTGAGAGAAAATAGAGAAAGGGTATCATAGGAAACTAGAGATCCAGAAAAATAGAGAACTCGCATACAGAATAAGATTCCCCAAGAGAAGCTAGAGAAAGTATTGAATCGCAGAATGATGCTCCTGAAAATAGTAAACAAGAATTGGAAATAGAATTACAGAGAGCTCAAGGAACATGAAGAAGAACGACAAGGAGGCAGAAGGAAACATTTTCTATAGATAGATGTACAGGCAGACTCAAAGAACAGACCAACAGGGAATATCAAACAGAAATTGAACGAGACCTAGAAAGATGAGAGAGCTGAGAAAGAAAAGCCAGCTGAATAGAATTCGGAATGATATCTACATAAAACGTTCACATTTGATTGATAAGCCACATCAATAAGAAAACATCTTCAACGACTTCAGCTCCAAGCTAACACTCGCTTAGGTCGTAAATATTTCTCCTAGACTAATAATTTGAATGGACCCACCTTTGGCCGTCTAACCTGCCATAGTCATATAATGCCCAATGGAATAGGGCGTGGTCTTGGAACAGGTTCATGTCAACAGCCAATTGGCAGCAATAGTTCGTATGCAGTCGTCGATGAGGCGATGTGGCGATAGATGTGGAGCCGATGATTTGGAGCTTTTGTGACCTGCTGCAGAGCCGACACACACAAAGCACAGCAAGTGTTGCCTATGTAGGTCAGCAGACGGAGCAGATGGAGCTGGGAATGCGAAAGGGGGAGACATTGAACTGCCTGATGACGTCAGCAAATTGAATTGAAGACTTAAGCAGCGCATTTTGGACCAGTCGAGGCTAAAAACTTGAAAAAAAAAAAAAAATAAAAAATTCCAATGAATTTTCGGCGCCTTTCGTCAGTTATTTGTTATTTTTTCGGGGAAATACCTGGTACTACGTTAATTGAATGCGCTTTCGTTTTATATATGACTCGACTTCCGTTGATAAGAAACAAAAAACTGCGAAAACAAAAAACTACTACAACTACTATTTGGCAATTGGCTGAGCGTTGGGGCCGTAAATTCACAAATTGCCATTATCTGACCACATAAATCGCTAATAATGCGCCATTCCCATTGACTGTCAATGAGCCCCGATGTGCAGGAGGCGCAACCAAACGCAAAGTTCGCAAATAAAAATCGGAAGTTCTACAGCGCATTGAACTCGAAAATTTGTGTGCAAAATTAGAAAACAAACCCACAAACCTATAAAAAAAAAAAAACACAAATAGATATAGTTAAAAATGATGGAGCTATATAATTGTATTATCAACACGCAACAGCCCATAAATCACTATAGAACAATATTCCAGATGGAATATTGTATATCTATCTACATATATGTATATATTGTACGTTTGAGCTGTGCCAATTTTGTAGGCTGCGAGCGTTTCAATTGATATGCGAAACTTACGCAAGTGCAAGTCTAAAATTCACAACTACAATTAACATTTGTTGTTATTATGTTGATGCTCGTTCAGGAAGTGCTCAAAAGAGAGTATATTGGCTTTTTAGTTTTTAGTATGCTTCTTCATAATCGCTGGGTTCTTTGTATGTGTGACAACATTTGGCTTTTGCTTTTATTGCTATTTTGATGTTCGTTCAGGAAGTTACTAAGAGAGCGTATTGATTTAGGCTTGATACTTCTTTTCAATCTGTTTGTTAATTTGCATTTAAGGACTTGAAGTCTTCTATAGTCGGGCATGACTGCTTTATATGAAACCGACCTATGTTCTGCCCAGCCTATCGTCTGTATTTTAGAGACAAAACCTCATTCAAATTGTTTGGTTTTTTTTTAAATTATTTATTTATTCGTACATATCTCTTTCGCCCCTCTTCTAAGTAACCCCATTTCATTCCTCGAAACCATGCATAAAACCATTATTTTAAGATCTCGCTAATATATGTTCTTTGACTTTGCGCTAAGATTATCAAGCTCTGCATCAATGTTGATCTGCGATTATATTATGATATTATGTGGTGCTTCGGAAAGCAAAGATTATATATTGCATTAGTCTGTATTTGAGAACGTGAATGAGTTTAGCAGCCAGGTAAACTCAGCCGCAATAGCTTACTATTTATTTTCTTTCTTATTTTTGTTGCTATCCACTCGATAGCTGCCAGGTTAACTGATCCAATGAATGACACATATACATATATATATAAATGTTTTTTTTTTTTTTTTTGTATGTTTGTTAACGAACCTCATCTTCCGACACGGAAGGCGACGCCAGACGCAACTGCTGTTAATTTCGCAAACTTTTTTTTCCTATTTATTTTTATTTATTTATTTATTTTTTTTTGCTTTAAATTTGTCGCAGCGAAATTTTGCTGTTAGCCAAATTTCAATGTCAGTGGCACTCGCATCTCATGTGCATATTAATGGCTTTATTTAATTGCTTCAATCCATTTAAATTGCATTTAAGTAAGTCTTTGTGACAAATATAAACGCTTATAATATAGGTAATCTTATCAAGTCTAATTGTTCAACTGAGTTTACGTATGCTAGCCTACTCCACATTCGCTGTATATAGTTTTCACACATACATACATATCTGCTAATTGGTTAGCTTAATGAAGGTGAATATGCTAATAGATATTACTCATAGCCTTGTTGTTTTGGATTTGTTTATTTATTGATTTTTTTGTGGGGAAATTGGAAAAAATATATGAGAAATTAGTTTCTTGAAAGATCATTTCAGGAAAATTGAAAAAGTAAAACTTTGAATAAATAATAGAAAGCGAAAGTCAAGTTAAATTAGAATTGTAAACCCTTGAAATGCATATGAATATCCTGAAACTTCTTATAAAGAGGGAAAAACTAAGGAAATTTTAGAGAGAAGTTTAGAAATTAGCTCGAGAGAAATTCAAAGCGGAATAGAATTTGAAGGGAAATTCCCTTTGCATATCCCTAAAGACAGAATGAAGCTCCTTAAAATATTTACCTAAACCGAAATATGGAATGAACCGCAAAGAAATTCCCAGCGAATCATCCAAGGATTTCTGAAAAAAAAAACAAAGCAATTTAATAAACAAACAAAAATAGGCTTGATCCATTTGAAATCTATCTCTTCATATAAAGACATCATAATTGTCTTGTTTAATTGCCTGCTATTGACAAACGTTTTCATTAATAAATCGACGATATAAATGTTGTTTATTTTTGTATGTTCATTGCGGTTTGTTTACAATTTTCGTATGTGTCCATTGCAATTGTTGTTATTGAACATGAAACAAAATGTCATCGAACTGTTGAGCGACTGTTGTTGTTGTTATTTGGCTCTCCAATATGGATTGCGTGTCTGCCTTTCATATTTTCAATATACCAACGAACTACGAGTATACTATATAAAGATACATATATGTATAAATACGTTTTAATTCAATTTTCTGTTTCTCTCGATTCATGTTGCGCTGTTTGGTATTCAAAAACGTTGATGACGTTTCGAAGTGCTCGAAGTTAACAGACAGCAATTCAATAGAATAAGAAAAAAAAAAATTAATAAAAAGAAAAGAGAGAAAAAAAACAGTCAACAGTCAATTGTTTAAATAAATTTGTCAGCCATAGCAGAAGATACCCAAGTCAGCGGGCAATGCTCGGCAAGGAGGTCAAATATAATGTTTTATGTATTTTATATTAAATCCATGCATATTTTAAGCAATTTAAATTTGCATTGGGGTAATTTTCACGTTGATTAATAAATTAAGTGGAAATAGCACAGGAAGTTTGGAAAAAGTGAAATAACTAAAAAATAAACAAGTTAGAATGCCGGAGAGGAAGTGCACGACTAGGAAATACCCCGAGTTTTAAACTGTAAATGCTTTACCAGCTAACTAGTCAGCTTAACTTTAGTTAAGCTCTTAGCCAAGCATAAAGATGAAGAGGTAAACGAAGTTTACTAACTTTGCTCTTATATTTCTGTACATTCCTATACATAGAAAGGACTAGACCAACATAGCTCTTGCTGTCTTCATTAAGATAGAGTAAAGCTAAAGAGCATTGTCATCTTGTCTCTTTGACAAAGCTCTTTAGTCTTCACTTATCTTGGTCACTTGTCTCTTATAATCTTGACCACATCTCTAGATATATGATTCGGCTTATATATTGCAATATACATACCTTACTCTACTTCAATTCACACCTCCCTCTGTCTGCTTCATATAGTGTAATACAATCAGTATATACCCTCTAGAGAATTCTTGAATGAGTACGGAGCAATTGAACTGAAAAATTAGCTTGTCGCATTAGACGATAGTAAAGCTAATTAAAAGACTCAACTCATTGATTTCATGAGCTTGTCGAATTGAATAGAGCTGTCTAATTTGTCGATTGTCTGAATGTTACAGTTGCAATGCATTTCTGTGTTCGTGTGTGTGCATGTTTTTTGTATTTTTATTTAAGTTTATGTTTGCTATTTTATTTATTCGAGGCTTAGAGCAGTATTTGCATTAGGTTTTGGCATTTAATTCGCTTTTATTTTGTTTATTGCTTTCCTGATGACCTTTTCACGATTTCCGATAATATTGTAAGGTAATGGGTTTATATGTTAACTAACTGTATATTTAAAATCAATTTAACTACTGTTATGAGTCATAAATTCCGAATACATGCTGCAGCATTACTCACATAACTGTATTGTAGAGAAGTTATGTAATTTATTCTAGGGATGTTTTATAATTAAAGTTACTAATATATAACAAGTGTTGAAGCATTAGTTGACGTAATGCAATTGAAATGTATATTAAGTGAACTAAATTATTATTTATTAAATCTCTGACATTTAGTTAGTTCAGACTTTACGATGTGCACATACATAGTTCACTAAACCATGGAGTACTTGTTATATCAGAGGTTTCATCGATATTTCTAATAATAAATTATTAATTTCTATAAAAAGTATCGATGGTTTTGTAATAAATGTATAATTTTGTGAGCTTCAGTACCAAGTTTAGGCAAAGTGTGTTTTTATTTTCGTGACTTTTGATCGATAGTATCGATAAACATTATGTAATTGATCAACTTGAAAATGAAAGCTATTAACTATCTTGTCGAAAGCCAAACAGATAGCTGATCTCTTATAAATATAATATATTATTTGAAATAACGACACCCGAGCAGAAAAAGTTATCGATATAAAGCTTAGTGAAATTTTGAGTTGATGGAGTTTTAGCAAAGATTTATAGATTTATATTTTCTTTATAGTATTTATAATTATATTTTAATATATTCATACCTAATTTATAATCGATTGAAACTGAAAACTATCAGTTGATTAATACATTGATACCCCCGACTAATCTTATCTTTGCTTCTTTTTCTTATTTTTAGGTAAGTAAAAGATAACTTTTTGAATACAATCAGTAAATGGAGATCTGTAGCACTTTTGATGACGCATATTTATAAATGGGTAACTAAAGCAATCTGATACGTACTTTATGCGACACTTATTGCAATTAGGCTTGTGAAAAGCCTATATTTTTAATATATTTAATTTACATCTACATAAATAAATCTATATATTTATTTATAAATCCACAAATCTACCATAAATTTTGTAGCAAACGTGCATCAATTTAATATGCTCGAGACGGACTAAGCACGAGCTTTATTTTTGTATTCTTTAGCATTCTTTAACAATTACGAGTTCAATAGCGTTCACAAGAACTCAACAGTTGGCATTTAAAGCGCATAATTTGAATTTAAACGTATTGTTTTATTTATTATATTGTTTTTCCATTTTGTTGCTGCTTTAGACTCTGACAAAATGTCAAGCAACAAATGAGCGCAACAAGTTAATTATATTAAGCTGATCTTTACAATCAAACGCACTTTATGACTAATTACACACGTAAATGAAGCTCGTTTATCTTGTCAGCACCTGTGTTAAGAGAGCGACAGAGCGAGACAGCGAGACAGTGAGAGAAGGAGAGAGCACAGAACAAAGACAGAGAGCAAAAGGCTACGGACAAAGAGAGTTGATTTTTGTTGTTTTGCTGTTGCTATCTCTTTCTGTTTGGAGAAGAGCAAGGCAGCAAAAAAAACTGTTAAATCAGCTGTTGCAGCTTGGACAAATCTTGCAGAGAGCGTGACCATTGCGGAGTCAGCGTCTTCAGCTTGCTGCAAAGCTCTTGTCGTATAAGAGAAGAAAAGAGCGCACTTATACACACGCACACAGTCAAAGCTGGGCTCAAATGGCGCTCGAAGCGCACATAGTTATACACTTACACTTATACTGCCTGTGAGTGTGTGTGTGTGTGTGTAAGACGTACCGCTGCGTCGTTTTCGTGCGGTTTAAAACCTTTCTATAAAAATTTCATAAACGTATCAGTTGTCTGCGAAGCGGTGCACAAAACAGACGTCGAACGGAAGGTGGCAAAACGATATTTAAGAGAATCAATAAATATTTATATATCAAGTCCAATACAACAACAAAAAAATATAAAGTGTGTTTATCAAGCATAAAATTTATATGTATATATGCGGGTATATATATAGGAAATTCAATTCAATTCAAATCAATTTGCAAAAATCGCGCTACATAAAAAAAAAACTTTGTTGCACGCGTGCGCGGCATGTTGGCATACTTATAGCTGCAACTGTTTTTCTTTGTTCAACAGTGGCTCTAAATAACGTTCGTCTCTCTATATCTATACGTATGTGTCAAATATATATGTGAGTGTGTGTGCGGTGTGTGTGTGTGTGTGCTGGTGTGCATAAGTGCACTTACATTGTGATATGGAGCAACAGCAGCACGCGTCTTAGCAACATTTCTTAGCTTAGCTACATGTTGCTACAACATACATACGATCAAAAGGTAGAGATGAAATCTTCACTGCAAGCAACAACAACAACAACAGCAACAGCAGCAACAACTACAAGAGTGTTTATTATAGTTGTTTGTTGTTGCTTGTTGATTATTGTTGTTGTTGTTGCTTGTTTATTTGTTTGTTTGTTGTTGTTGTTATCTGTTTTGACAAGTTGTGCAGAACTTTCTATTTTCTTTGCTGTTTCGTGCTGTGCTTTTTATAGCTATAGAGCTTAACTTATTCCGATACAAAACTAGACATACAAATATATACATACATACATATATATAAGTATCTTTGCTCGTTAGAATTTCAATGAATGAATTTCATAAGAAATTTTGTTGTTGTACGTCAACAGTTGCCTGTTGAGCATAATTTGTAGCTGATTAAGTTGGTTCTACATTTACGTAATGCCCAAAAAATTTTTGCTTAAATAGGTCTATTGAACGCGCTGCATATACATCCTCTAACTTTATCTGGGACTATGTGCTTAAATGTGCATATTTTGTGGCCAGTTTTTGTAGGTTTTTGCAGCAGCTCGAGTTGCCTGCAAAAACACATTTCCATAGAGGAAAAAACCTCTCGACGGGCGATATAAGTGCCTTAGTTAATGACACTGTCCACATGTCGATTATATACATACGTACACATATATGTATGTTTATATAGTACCATAGTTTACTCGACTTTTCGAATTGGTTTAGCTTATTATTTTATATATATACTTGTTTTTTTTTTTTTGCTTTGCTGCTAAGCTATTATCAATTTTGAACTTACGTGACTTGAACAAATTGCATTATTTTGCACATACATGCCTACATATACATATATACAAATACATATACATATAAGACATACATATGCTGGCATCTTGGTATAGTTTATAGCGGGCTCCACACTTTGGTTTCCATGTCTCTTGCTGCGTTTTTTTTTTTATATTTTATTTTCTTTCTACTTTTATAATTCTTGGACGTCATTTAAGCGCGTTTTCTCTTATCGCTATTCAAGCGACATGTGACGACGGTTTTTTTTTTTTTTTTTTTGAAGCTATGATTTTCAGACACTTTATGGAAGTTGAAGAGTTTTATATATGTATATGTGTATATAGAAACAAAATAGGAAACTTTTCACTGTCATAAATAAAGTGTGAAAACTAATGGGGAATGTAAGTAATTAAAATATTTGTAGAAATTAAAAATGAAATATAAAATAGGCAATATATAATGGCATATATATTAAAGAGGTCTCTTATTGAAATTAAGTTGAAAATATAATAGTAACAGTATTGTAAAATACTTGCAAAATATTCTGCACATTTATAAAATATTACTATAAATGGAATTTATAGAGCGGCTACAGTTAAATAGATATCTTGAGATTAAAGGAAGTTTTATATCTGCATATGTGGCTATCTGTACTTAGGCTCTCTCTCTCTTTCGCTCTCTCTCTCTCTCTCTCTCTCTCTCTCTCTCTCTCTCTCTCTCTCTCTCTCTCAAGCTCTCTCTCACTCTATCTATAATGAGATCTCTAACTTTTTGATATCTCTCTTTCTCTCCCTCTCTACGTCTGTGTGGGTCTATTGTTGTCTAAATATTTTTGCATTCTGTCTTCCTCTCTCTCTCTCTCTCTCTCTCTCTCGCTCATACCTCCACATTTCTGTCCCTAACAATCTTTATTCAACATTCCCTACTACATCTTTTGCTAGGGTATATCTTAGTTGAGTTTTTTATCTGCTGTCAACACATTTGATGTGTTTTGATTTTACGCCGTGTGCTGCACAATATGTACGAATATTCCCACACACTCCTGTTACTATCTTTATTTTGTGGCTGTTTTCTGTAGACATTTTGCGTCACAGTTGGCGTGTGGCGGCTGCTGCTGCTGCTGCTGCTGTTGTCTCTTCTCTTTGAGCCATAAATTTCCTGTCCATGACTCATACGCTCGTCAGTCAGTCGACGGCCGTCAGCAGCAAAATGATTAAGATACAGATACAAACGCACTCACAGATACACAGACACATACACATACACATGCAGCATTACAAATACATATACCACATGCATTTTACTTGAAAATACATGAAAATTGTTTACAAAAGGGCGCAAAGGGTAAAAAAATAAAATGCAAGTAAATGAAATAAAAACGGAGTTCTTCAGAGCAAAACAAAGACAGCGAAAAAGCAGTTCAATTGTTGTTGTTGTTGTGGTCTCTTGTCTGTCGAACTGTCAGGTTTTATCTGTGAACAGTAAATGTTATACAGCTTTTTTACAGTTAAGTCAAGAGAACAAGAGAGCAGCCTGAGTTGAAACAGAACTTAATGCAAAAACAATAAGGTCGTTGTAATATGTTATAAACAATTTCAGTTATACAAGTTGTGACAGAAAGCAATTGAGGTAATTCTTAAAGAAAATCAATGAAATCAATAAAGAAAAAATATATAAATAATAATGATAAATGGAAACCTGTTAAAAGTTTAAATTCATTTTCTCTTATTTTAAAAGAGTTATTTTTAAAGGTGATATATTTGCTTTAAGGAATACAGACCTTATATGAAAGCCTTCAATTTGTTATATATGTATAAATAGATATTAATAAAAAGCTGATTCGAATGTTCTTAAAATATACAGTTTGATTTGTTTTATAAATGATTTACATATCTAATGAAAAATTCATCAACTTCCTGTCTAGAGCTAGACATGTATCTATAGATATATGAGTTAAATATATATATTCAGCATACTTATATGTGCCTTAATTTCTAAAGAAATTTAGCTAAACATGAATTTATTCTTGGTAGCAATCAAATCTTAAGCTCCTTTTCATATGACGAAAATTTTTGGGTATCGCTAGTCAACGCTTAATCATATGCATTATATGTAGATGCGTGACCTTAGCACTTAATGCATTCACTTGCTTATGAAAAAAAAAACTCCAAATTGGCAGTTATATGAAATAAAAAATTTGTACGAATTTTGAGCGATGGAAATTTCCCACAATGACGTACACTTCTTGGAATTTAATACCAAGAAATATAAAGTTGTGCGCGTTGTTTTTTCTTTGGGGGTATTTCATGCTTAAAGTCCACAAATCGAAACTGGTTGTCGAAGGAGCTTCACTCTCATTTTTTTAACGTACATACTTCAGGCAAAACACACAGCTTTCGATCTTCTTTCGATACCCTAAAATTGATGGGAACTGGGTATGACGTATAGCTTAAAGCAGGTAGAAGTTTTTAGATTCCTAAAAACATCACTGGATCAAAATATGTTTAAGAGCTAAAGACTTAAATGAAGGATTCTTGTGCGAACCACTCAAAGTCAACTTTGCTTTATTGATTATCGATAAGTGCCATAAAATAGATTTTGAGCTTCCGCATGTGAGCAAAGTTTGCATGTTGTAAAGCTTCACTTGGGCATCTTGGTAAGCAGATTCTTTTGTAGCTTTGTCTATGCTCTTAGCAAGCTCTTTTTCTATTCGAGTTTTCTTCCTAAGACTTCTTCCATATAAGGAAATCTCCTTTGCCTATTTCTTATATAGTTTCTCCCCATGTGCTCTAGCGTATCTTCTAGTCGAGCACTCCCCACTAGAGCACTCTTGTTTTCTGGCTTCGCTTCATTTTGGAATTTCTGTTGTTGTTATTTTTGGGAAGTTATTTAAGCTCTAGCCTGAACAGTTTCCAGGCGATTTACACTAATTACATCCGAGGCTGTTCAAAAATTGAGTTTTTTTTTGCGCTGGGTGCGCGCTTTTCGGGGGCTGCTGAACTCTTCGTTTCCAAAGTTATTTGGCGCTACTAAATTTAGTCGACGCTCTCGTTACCATTGTGCAATGACCCAAATCAAAGCCAAGCTTATTTTTTGTCTGTTTTTTGCCTACTTTTAGTTGTTGTTGTTGTGTGAGCCAACCAAAGTATTTTTTTTTTTTATTTTTATTTTTTGTTTTGACCATTTTTAAACTTGGTTTTAATTTGCACATAAAATGGAAGCTGCGCTCTGGGCTGTATTTTGTTTTTGTGTGGAGAAAGTATGTGTGTGCTCGTATATTAAAGTTTTAGTTCGAATTGCCATGTCTGTCCCGCCTTAAATTAGTTGATTATTAATAATTTGGCGTGTGTGTGTGTGTGTGTGGGGTGTGGCGACGGCGCATTTCATAATTTGCCTGGCAACAAATGCTTGGCAACAATGTTGCGGCCAGCAAAACGTTTGACAGCATTGTTGCTAACCAAACAGCCAAACGCTTGACTAATCTGCACACACACAGAGGCACATGCTGAGCCAAAGACAATGAGCAAAAATGGAAAATACAAACCGGTTCAAATTGGGTCGTAGTACTTTTGAGTGCAATTGTTACCTTTGAGCAGCAGCAGCAGCAGCAAAAACACTTTAACAATGGTTAACACTTCACTCATTATGCCTGGGTTATTATGTTGGTCTTGTTTCAGTTTTCTTGGCACGCGCTCCAAAACCAGCCGAGAGTCAAGCTGAACAACAAAACTCAATTTTTTTCTTTATTTTTTTTTTTTGCACCGCCTACACCTTGATTTTGTAATGTATTTCGAATTCGGTTAGCATAGGTGTCAGTCTTGCAGAAGTCTCGGTGGGGGCGTGGCAGGGCTACTGCCTTCCGCTGCTAACCTTGCTAGTTCTAATGCCACAAGCTTTGGCATTCCATTGACAAAACGTCGCTAAACCTAGAAACCAAAATCGTTTATTAAACATCTATTAGCAAGCATTTCAGTTTTTGCATACTCACAGTTCGACTGACTAATACTAAAGTTAGCCTTCCGATTCGTGACTTTTTTTTTTGCATAGAAAATTGAATTTAATTTATTAATTTTTTTTGTTGAGAAGTGCATAACTGCGACTTTATTTTGCTTTTGTTTTTAATTTTAATAAAACAAAGCTTGACTATTGCTTGGGACAAAATTCAGCTAATTAATATATGGTTTATGAATATATTCATAAACATATATCTTTTCTTATCTACAACCACTTTCGTCGGTGGTTCTGGTCGGACAGGTTTTACGCGTGCTTTTATATACGCGTTATATGGGATTTTTTTTTTCTTTTCCTAATTGTTGCTTTTGTTTTGAAGCACAGCTGTTTTGTTTTTCTCTTGAAATGAAACAAAATACTCATGTGACTATAATGTGTTATTATACGCTATGAAATGAAGTCTTAAGATGGGTTTCAATAGCAGCTCATATCGATTATTTTAGAGTTTACATTAAAAAGTGAAACGAAAAGAGAAAATTTAATATGTTCGATATTTTAAACAATAATCCATTTATCGATGTTTGATAAATTTATATATAAATCATAGACTAACTTTATAAACTGGGTCATCTGCACTACACTAAGCCCACTGGGCTATCAATCACGTTTCATAATCGATAAATAATGGCCCACTATTAAGCAAACTAATCAAAAGTTTTATACACTAGAAGTCATAGTTAGTAAATTGTTCAAATTTATCAATCAAAATAATGGGTAAACAAGTGTCTCAGCTTAGAACAAATTGATTTATTATTAGATAAAAATGATTTACATTTAGATAAATTGCAAAAACTATTCATCAAAGTTTGGTGACAGCAAATTCACAATAGAAAAATCTTGAAAAAAGTTATAAAAATAATATAGTTAAAGAATTTGTCAGATCTGAAAAGATTTATCAGTATTTTAACCTTTTATTTATAAATTTTTTTTTTTATGTTACAGCATTTAAAATGTTTACATGTTGTATAAGATGTTGGAGAAAGATCAAGATAGAATGCAAATTTAATTAATCGTTTAAGAACCGCTCTATCTAACTCGGTCATCTTAAGCTGTCTCGGCATCTCGTAATAGAAATTCTTTATAGCTTATTTAAGTGCATAATGAAGTGGTTTTTGAAGATTATTTAGATAAAGGTAGAGTTCACACATCAAAGGGCAACGCCATTTAGATGTAATGTAAGCTGGAATTGTCTGGAGAGAAAGATATTGTTAGGGATTGTCTGGGAAGAGACAGGGAAAGAGAAAGAGAGATGGGATCTACGTAAACTTTAAATATGCTACGATATATTGATGGCTTAAATTATGCACTGAACATATCTTAAGAGGAATATATGATAGATATAGATACTTTATATAGAAATTAGCAGACTTTTAGATAAAATGTCAAACTGGGCATGTCGTAAAGGCAAAATGCTTTAAAATTTTGTCTTAATCACCTGATGCCCTATAGAAGTTTTTTTCTCTACATAAAATAAAATTACTTTATACAAACAATTATTTTTTTTTGCAAATTTAGTTAGCTTTTTGCATTTTTAAATTATGCATATTGAATGTTGAATCTTAAGCCGTCTCTCAACTTATGGCTATATATGTACATAAACAAAAGAATTAAATTCGAAACGCCTTGATGCAGTTTCTGTCTCTCTCTCTCTCTCTCTCTCTCGCTTTTTGTATTGTTTGCTGTTTTCGATTTCTTTTGTGGCCTGACATTGACATTTGCTGATGCTGTTGTAGGTGATATTGCTGCTGTTGTAGCTATAGTTGCTGCTGTGGCTGTTATTGCTGTAGTTGCTGCTTCTGATGCTGTAGCTAGATATAGCAGCTGCTGTAGCTGTTGCAGTTACTGCTGCTGTAGCTAATATTGCTGTTCCTGCTCCTGCTGTTGCTGCATCTGTTGCCGATGTTGCTGCTGTGGTAGCAGAAATCGTCACAGTTGCTGCTGTAGATGATATTGCTCCTTTTAAAGCAAAAGTTGCTGCTGTAGCAGTAAATATTGCTGCTGTTGAGGTAGCCAGTGCTGCTGCTGCTGCTTCTGCTGCCTCCACAGTTCCCATTGTTGTTGTTGTCGGCTGTCGGCTGTCGCTTGTTGTTGTTGTTTTTTATGATCATCGACTTTCGTTCGTTTATTGTCTTTTGTGTGTAACTAAAGCCATTTGTCTCCAGTCTGTCTCGCAGGATGTTCACTTCAATGCTTGCCTAGGCTGTTCGCTTCTGAGCATCTGTAAATCGCTTTTCGTCTCAAGTGCCCGCCTCTTTTCAGTACCGCCCCTGCCCCCCAATCTGGGGCTGTTTGCTTTGTCGGCATGTTGTTGTCAGTTAGTCAGTCACCGTAAACTTGAACTGCTCTGCGACTGCTGCTGTCCAAGTTGTTTCCATTTCCATTTGCGGCAATGCAGCCTTGAAGTCACACTTATTTACATACTCACACACACACATACACACACACGCAGTCGCACGCACACATGCGTACTCTCATGCACTTACATGGCATAAAAAAAAAAGTTCATTGGTCAGCTAATGAAGCCCACCTTCAGTTGCTATTGTTGTTGTTGTTGTTGCTGTTGTTGTGGTTATTGGCCGCATTAAGCTACGTCTCCGTCATAATTGTTACCAATTATTTCAAGCTCAAACAGCCCACTACCAAAAAAAAAAAAACAAAATAATAATAATTAAATAATCTGAATAAAAAACTTCATAAATTTTCATGGAATTTTACCAAAAGTTGTCGCTCGTCTCGAGACGTTCATAAATCTTTGGACCACAAAATCTTAAAATCATATTTGCTTAGTTATAAATTCTTGTTGGCAACATTTAAGAACTTTTAGCCATTATAATCGTAAATAAGCTTATAAAACTTGTTTGTACAGCTGTCCAAATGCATAGTTCGTAATATGTAGAAATCAAATACTCGAACCATCTTTCAACTGGTACCAAATTCTATATACACCATGTAGATATTATTTGTGTCTTTGACTAATTGCCACAGCTAACATGTGGTCAATTATAAACAATTCTACAGAATTCTGCGATAAATAACATTGTATGTTATATAAATAACTCATTTTTTGTTTAGCTCAATTCATTGGAAAACCTATTTTTCTTGCTGTTTCTTCGTCAAATTCCTCTTCCATGTTGATGTTGCTTGAAGTGCTGTATGTTCAGGTTGAATAGCAAAAGTCGTAAGTGCAGTTGCCAATATTCTTACTTTGTTGAGCAGCCTGAAAAACCTGAAATATCATTCGATTCCTTTATCAGCTGCCTAAAATGTTCCAAGTACTTTGATATCTGTTTATATTACATGTAATGAGCTCTTTAGCAATAACATTTATTTGACATTTGGCGGAGTAACATTTCTAACTTAACATATGTTCTGCCAAAGCTGTAAACAGGGTTGCAGGCGCTCGAAACTATCTGTTTATGTTATCTTACATGGTCATGTATTGTTGCACTTAGGTTCCTTGAGAAAACAATGAACCTTTACAATTTCTTTTATCTTTCAACATTTTCTGTTGTCTCATGCACTTGTTTTATAATTAGCATATGTTTAACTAAACAGTTTACACATTTTTCTTCTCTTCTTCCAACAGTTTCTGTTATAGATAAAGCTTAACAGTCGATTCAAACTTTTTTAGTCTTTTTTTTTCCCTTTTTCTCAAATTGTTTTTGAATGAATTTAGCTTTTGCGATTGACCAAGTCAAATCATCAAATATATACATATATATTCACTATAAATTGCTACATTTTATGGCAACGTTCAATTCCATCACATGCAAATCGCATAAAGCATTCCAAAAGTTGACAAGAGCGCCATCATTTTGAATGGCATCCACACGACGCAAAAATTTGTTATTGTTTTTTATTTACTTGATTTTGCTTCTATTTGTTTTATATTTGCCAAACCGTATGAAATACAAAATAGATACACAAAATGCTGTCATTAACTGTGAAATGTACTCGTTTAGCTTGTAGATTCGCTGCAATTGCTTTTGTTTCATTTTTCAAGGTTGTCGCTTTCTCATAATCTCTCTTATACTCTCTTTCCCTAGCTCTTGAACTAACTTAACTTAACTGAGAATGGATTGAAAGGCTTAGAAGCGTCTTTTTCGTACTTTATTTTATCAGTAGATGAACTAAGCCATTTGCATGCCCTGTAGGCTCGTAGCAATACTCAATGGGGTATATTGTTAATCGCAGTGTGATTGATTCAGATGTCAAAAGTTTAGATAAGGACAAAAGAACATAGTTTAAGAACTTAAACGATTGAATAACTTATATATATTTTGGCAAAAGTATGTAATTTATTATATTAGATTGATGCTCGCAAAATGGAATATCTTAGATCGAAATTTTTAATAAAAATCAAAACAAAATATTGACAAATTCATGTGATGTATGAAACAAACTCTGGTTATTCTTATGCTAAACCAAGTTAAGTTTAAAGCTAAAGCAAAATGAAAAACTTTACTTAGCGAATTTTAGAACTTACCGACTTGCCTAATAATCAAAAAGTTGAGTATGTTTTAAAGGAAAAAAACAGTATTACCTTCAGCAATTGACATATTTATGGAAATAATTTAATACTCATAGAGTATCTCATTGTACGATTCTAGAACTTGTATATTTTAATACCCAATAATAAAGTAGAGTAATTAGGTTTCTGCTTATGAATATGCAAGAGCGGAAAATGTTTTTAAAACGAAACTAAAATTTGCAAATAGGAAATCGAAAATTGGAAACAGTCAACAGTAAATTTCAAACTGAAAACAGTGTAAACAAGTAAAAGCACTTGGGCGCAGTACGAAACAATTGTGTAGGAAAAAACACCGTAAAGTTCAAAGAAAGTTAAACAACAACAACAGCAACAACAACAAAGGAAAGAAAATGAAAATGGGTGTTTTTTTCTTACATATATATTAAAGTGTTTAATTTTCTTTTTCTAACAGTTTGTTGCCCGCTCGCTCGCACAGTCTCCGGCAAAAAAAGGGAGATTGACAAAACACTTTGTGCCGAGCGTCGTACATTGAACTACTGTTATTGTGTTGTAGGTATTGGTATTGGTGTTGTGGTTGTGTAATCCGAGCAAGATGACCACCATGCCCGTGGTCTGGTGCACCGATCCCAATTCGGTGAACAACAAGCCAACGGCCTTTGCCCTGCATGGCATACAGCTGCAGGGCAATGTGACCGAGAAGCAGGTGAATGCATTGCGCGAGCTGGTGAATGCAGCGGCCGAGGGACGCCTCATACTGCCCTCGGACGGTACGTTTATGCTGCTGGACAGCGGCCTCAGTATCGAGAGCTCCATATTGGCGGGCAGCAAGCAGACGGCGAACGAGGGCAGCCAGGTGGATGCGCCCAAGAATGCCAAGAATACGTATATATTGATGCCGGTGAGCAATAAGAGTGCAACAGCAGAAGGAATTGCTACAGCAGCAGCAGCAGGAGGTGGAGGAGGAGGAGGAGGCGGCGGAGGTGTACCAGCTACAACAGTTGCTGGCAATGCACAATGCACGCCGGCTGCGATTGCAGCGGCAGCAGCCCAATTGGAATTCCTTTTGGAGCCAAAATATTCGACATTATCGTCGCCGCCCCCCAGCACGACGCCCAGTTCACAGACGGCGGACAATGAGACATCCGATGAGATATTGTACGAGTTTCTCTGCTGTGCCAAGTGCATGAACGAGCAGCGTACGATCGGACATAACGGCACTTGTGGCAATCGGCGCTTGCAGCGATTCCTTAGGCATTGCAACAACAATGGGGGCAGCAACAGCGGCAGCAGCATCAGCAATGAGCAACAACAGTTCAATGAACCTCTGATTGATCTAGATCCTGTGTGCAGCATTGCCAGCAAATATGCAAGACGTCAACAGCAGCTGCGTCACAAACAGCTGTCGACCATCTCGATGGGCATTGCACGTAATCATCGGTCCAATGGTCGTCATCATGGCAAATTACCCATGCACAGTGTGAAAATCTTTCATAATCGCAGCAGTTACACTACGCTCAACGGCGCGTGCACCATGAGCGTGGGCGTGGCGGCAACGACGACAACGTCGACGACGACGACGGCAATTCCCAGTGATAGTCGGCTAACGACAGCAACGGCAACAGCAATAGCAATGCCAGCCAGAGTTGAATCGGGCAGTTTAACGGTGACAGCGGCGCTGTCAACAACACAACTGCCCAGCGTAACGCCGCTCTATGCGATTGTGAGCAAAAAGCGTGACGCGAACTATGAAAAGAACAACAGCAACAACAGCAGTAACAGCAACAACAACAACACTAATAATTTCAACAACATTATGTTAGCTGCCGTGCCAGAGGAGCCCAGCGTTAGCGCTACGGTTAAAGATCTAATCAGTTTTGAGGATGACGATGTTGTTGTTGAACAACAAACAAATGACAATTTAGCCAATAGAGCAACAACAACAACAGCAACAACGACGACGGCGACAACAACAATAGCAACAGCAACAACTACTAATGCTAACAGCAACTGTGATAATCAAGTGGATTTACTGTGCGGACCCAACGATGTTGCCGAGGATGGCAATCTGTTGTCGCTTTCGCTGCTCGTTACGCCGCCACCAACACCGCCCAAGCCAAGTTCGCCCGGCTCAAATAATTCGAGTCGCAAGACCAGCTTTGATTCTACCTGCACGATTAGCTCACTGGACTCGGGCTTTATGGAAATGCAAAACAAATTGGATGCACTGGCAGCAGCAGCAGCTGTAGCAGCAGCAACAACATCGGGCGAGAAGATAGCCAGACGCAACTATAAGGAATGCCTGACGCAGTCGCGCAATCGTCGCAAATCCTATGAAGAGTTTAAGGCCATGTTTGCTGAGGCGGCACAGCCGGAAGCGTTGGCGCGACTCACGCGGCGACGCAGCGGCGCAATGCAGGAGCAACTGCAGCAGCAGCAGCAGCAACAAGCGGGTGCTGAGGCGGCTGAGCTGCTCGTGGCGACAGATGACGCAACGTCAACAGCAGCAGCAGCAGCAGCAGGAACAACAGCAGCAACAACAACAGCAACAACTACTACAAACAGCAGCAACACTGTGATGACAATGCTCGCCTCAATATCAGAACAAGAAACCACAAGCAACAGCAACAACAACAAGAACAGCAAACCGGATTCTGAAAACGAGTTTGCGGATGAAATGGATACCGGCGACGATCTAACAACAACAACAACAACAAAAGTTGTTACCGCTGCCGCCACCACAGAAGCAATGCGCAAGAATTCAGATTTTCTATCGCAAATACTTGATCAACAATTGGCGGCCAAGGAGGAGCAGCGTGCCAAAGCGCACAAGCGACGCACATCGTACGAGGAGTTCAAGCGACTTGTGCGCGAAATTGATGCCAGCAGCAGCGACATGGAGCAGCAAACGCTGGAATGTCAGCAACAGCAACAGCAGCTGGACACACCCACAACAACAGCAAAGGCGGCAACAACATCGTCGTTTAAGCGACAGAATTCGCGTCAGCGTAAAAGTTTTGCCTCCTACTTTTTGCCGCGACGCCACTCGGCAACCAAAGAGCCAAAGACTGAGCAAATTGAGCTGGTGGAGCCCGAGCAACAGCAACAATTGCCACAGCAGCAGCAGCAGCAACAGTTGCAAGCATATGCCAAAATGGCCAGCAGGAATAACAGTTGCAGCTCCAGCGTCAGCTCCAGTGCCACATATAAGCGTAATTTTAAAATCTATGATAAGCTAGTGTACGGCACCATCTACGATATAATACAGCGTAAGAACGATATCTATCAGTTGACCTATCAGAAGTACGATAAGTACATGACCTACGGCACCATCTATGAGATATTGCACCGCAAAGCGACACCGATGCAGGGCAGCAGCTCGCTGACGACGGGCAGCGGCGACAAGTGGCAGCGCAAGAGTTTGAGCGCAATACTAGAAGGCAACGCGACGGCGGCAGCAGCAGCAGCAGCCACTGCGCCGGCAACAACAGCTGCCACAGCAACAGCAATGGAAATGCATAAATCAAATGATGTGATTTATGATATAATACAAAAGCAGCAGCAAAAGCGCGAAAAGGAACGCCAGCAGCAGCAGCAACAATTGTTGCAACAGGATGCAGCAGCAGCAGCAGCAGCCACTGAAACAACAACGGACAGCAGCACGAATTTGGGCACGCATGTCACGCACAAATATGGCACAATTTATGACATCCTACAAGGAGAGAAATTGGAAACCAGCGAGGAGGCAAGCAACAGCAACAGCAGCAGCGGCGGCAGCAACACAAAACCAGTTGTTGCTGCCACATCGCGTTTTGTGGTCAGCCATGTGGATGAACAACAGCAGCAGCAACAGCAGCAGCAAGACAGCAACAACAGCAGAAATGTGACTGCCGACACGAAATGCAGTAAAATGCGACGCTTGTCCAATATTCTAAGCTACAACAAATCAGGCAACAACAATGCTGCGCCACAGGAGGCCGACAGCAACAGTGAACAGCAGCAGCAGCAGCAACAACAGCAACAACAATTGGTGCCTGCTAAACGCAGTCAGGCCAAACGTCGCGTTGGTGTTAGCAATTTGTTGCTGCCGCTTGACTCGGAGGAGCTTTATACGCGCATCATAGCGCAGCAGCGACGCAATGCTGGCAACAATTGCAACGGCAACAGCAACAGCAGCAGCAACAACAACAGCTCTGGCAGCGATGCCGATTGTCACATGTCGCTTATCAAATCAAATTCTCTGGATGCCATTTCCATGTCTGTGGCCATATCGCCGCCTGCCACGCCCTCGCCACCGCGCCCACGCCGCAGTCTCAAGCAGCACAAATGCCTGCAGCAGCAACAGCAACAACAGCAACAGCAACAGCAACTGTTGCTGCTGCCGCCCTTGATGAAGAAGCATTCGCTAGATAATTGCCCCACAGCGCCAAAGATGTTGCAGCCGCAGACGCGTCGCTGGTCGAATCAAACGCTGCTCAAATGCACCTGCCACACGCTCGAAGAGCCACGGCATTGCCATAGTAATAACAATAGCCATTGCACTTGCCCAACGCCTCCGCCGCCGCCGCCGCCTCTGCCTCTGCCTCTACCGGCGACCGCCTTCAATGCATTGTCTGTCATTGAGAAGTGCCGCTCGCTGCCCGCTGCCTGTTCGCATACGTGTGTTAATTTAATGGCCGCCGCTGCCGGTTGCGCCGATGCGGCGGCCAAGTCTAACAGCAAATCAACGGCAGCAGCAGCAGCAGCGGCAGCAACAACAACACAAACTACGACAACAACAACAGCAACAGCTACAACACAACTAACAGCGTTGACAATCAAGAAAGGCAAATCGCGTCGACTTTCGGAATTTACGCGTGGTGAATTTTTAAATGAAAAATCGTAAGTTTCGCCCTCCCTTGTCCCACCCCTCAAGCCACCATGCCCTCAGCCTACCCCACTCCCAACTGCCCGCTATACATTGTATATTGTATCTATTAACTTATGATTCGACTATTGACAATAACATTTTAATGCCATTTGCGGCTTTATAATAGGCTTTGCCTTGCCATTTCATTTCATTCATAACATATATATTGAATATAGTTTATAAAACATGCATAGGTATTTATATATCCCACATTCCAGAACTTGTAAACGGAGAATATTATCAAGTAATATGATATAGAAGTTTAATTACTTAAATATAGTAAGTTTTCATACTTTTATGGAGCAATTTGATATGGTAATCCTATTCCATATACAATTAATGGCTGATACGTTTCCTAGACCTATCCAATACAGAAATCCAATTCGTTTTTAGAGCTGCCTGATTTGTAGGTCATATCATGTTTTTACAGTAATATAATATAGATGTGAGATTCTATTTATAGGGATATATGATACGAAAGCTCGAAACGTTTTAATGGTGGTAATAGTTCTAGATATGTTAAAGAAGGAAACAGAAAAATATTACAAGAGATCTCAGAGAGAGAGAGAGAGAGAGAGAGAGAAAGAGAAAGAGAAACTTGTATATAGTCTGAGAGAGAGACAAAGAATACGGTTTTAAGAAAGAGACAGAAAGAGGTCGTAATATTCCATATCCAAAAAGGGCTCTAATGGACGTCTTACCTAATAGTCTATACTCTCAGGAGTACTTTTTTCAGAAATAAATACTGAACTGACGTCATTTCTAGTGCATTTGTACTTTAAATATTTTGCAAAATTTATTATGCAAAAAAAGCCGTCAAAGCCAATCCCGGGGCACTCCACTAAAAGTGCTAGATCCCAGACACAGCTGTCAGGTAATTTTGATTTTTTTTTTTTTTATATATTTGTTCAAAGTCGACAAATGTATGTGTAGGGCAAAAACGTATGCAAAACATTTTTGCAGTACATGATATGACTTTCATTCTATGGCAAATCAGTTGAAGATTGTGGAAACGGCTAAATGGAATGACTAATGATAATGCTATTGGCAATAACAAAGCACTTGACCATAGGCAAATAGTAGTAAATAAAGAGAAAAACCAATAATTGCAAAGTGGAAGCAATTATTAATGAATGACAAACGTCACACCCATAGTATAGAATCGTCTATGATGTTTGCTTTACAAGTAGGTGGGAAATATGCGAGTGACGAGGAAGAAAAACAAGTATGAATGCTGATGTCGGTTGGCTGAGACTGTGTAATACTCGTTCACACAGCGCCCTCAAGGGCCCTATATATAGATATATATATAGATATAGTATTTCCCAGCTACCAGTATTTGTTCCAAATTCGAATCTCTAGAAACTTCAGCAACTGCGAAATTTGCATTCATAGAGAGAGACGGTGTTCGGAAGGACGGACAGCTAGGCATTGCACAAAGCCAATATACTCTTCAGTTTGTCAGCGATAATCAAAACTATGCCAGTATGTCTCTATTTCTATTTGAGACTATTGCCTCGCTCTCCCTCTCTCTCCCTGTCTCTCTCTGTCTAGCTCTCTCGTTCCCTCCCTCTCTCTATCTCTCTTTCACTTTGCTGCGATCTTTCGCTTCCATGTTGTAATCGAGGTAAACGTCACGTCTTTATGTTATTAACCTGCCAATTATTTGACTATCAAAAATCAGTCAGGTACGCGTCAGCAGCTACTCCTCATTTTATACCTTGGGGTATTTGTAGTACCGTTTGTTGCTGTTCGTACACCTCCCGTCTTTTGAGCTGTTGCCATGCCCCCAAAAACAAAATAAAACAAAAAAGTCGTGACAATTTTCGAGACAGACTTTAATTAAGCGCTAAACAAACATGGCTCGACACATTTCAAATTTTGTTTTTCGATTTCTGAGTTTTATTTTTGGTTATTTTTTTTTTTTTGTTATTATTGCTGTTGTTGTTGCGGTTTTTGTCTAGTCGTGGTTTTGTGTCAAGTGTTACATTCGCTTCGTTTTCTTTGAGTTATCAGCAAGTTTGCATTTGTTTGTCCACCGTTCGCTCCTCGTCTTTTTTTCGGGTTTTCGCCAAACACGTGTACCACAAGTACACAAAAACAAACTTTGTATATGTCTTTTTTTTCTGTACAATTTCGTATTCAAATGCAAATTGAGGGACTGAACCAATTTGAAATGCTTTGGCCTTGAAGTTGACGTGAATTCAATTTGTTTGACAAGTGTTGGAGCAGCTTTGTATATGCATCATCTGAAAGATATATCTGCATAATAATGATAAATGCCAATGTGGGGCTGCTGTTGGCAAAGATTTCTGCAAAAGAATAGTTATAGATTTTTGAATGACAGATTGAATTAATGCAATTTAAACGAGGGCAAAGATGTGGAAGTGGACTTGGTATAGCGGAAAGTAGAGGAAATATAATTTGAGATTTTGCTATAAATACTATTTATTTGGAGCAACGCAACAAATAAGTTTATAATCTTTTACTGAATCACTCTTAAAGTTTAATCTCATCGATACTTGTCGATTTTTCACACACGTAAAACAGATTTCCATCTTTGATAAGCTAACAAGCCCCGCATAGTTACCCACTTGCCAAAATACCTTTTAAGAACTCTGAGCTTATGTATAAAATTATCGATATGTCTCGATTTATAACAATTCCCTAATCTTCTATTTTGGCTTTAAAATCCTTTGCCAGCTGCTCAACAATAGTCAAGGTTAGAGTATTAAAATTTCTGTACCTCTCGATCATATGTCTTACGCCAAGTATCAATTACTTTATGACTTCAGGCCACCCACGTTTTGACTTCTAGGTCGTAAATTAAAAAGACATTAGCGGCTAATTGCAAAGAATTTTGCTGTTGAGCATCGTAGATAGCCGAGTCACTTTTGCTGACAACTTTTTCGCAGTCATTCGCTCATCTACGTAAGCAACGCCAGTAATCGGGCTATACGTATATACATCTATATCTATTGTAGTTTTCTCTATGGGTTTCTTCTATATATCGAAACGGTTAATTTGCAGCGACTGCAAATTGTCGGGGTGTGGCTATAATGTCATTGTCTTGGCTCTGACTGTGCGTATGTGTGTGTGTGTGTGACTTAGTCGGCCAACCAAACTAAACGTTGTTACTGTAGCGCCCACTGCAGCCTATCATTAGCTTTCTAGATGGGGGTTATTATGCAAGTGAAGCACTAAATGCAACGTGCAGCACGTGGTTAATTCAATTCGATTCATTTGATATAAGGCAGTCATATATGTATATCTAATAGCTGACATTTATTTGCGAACTGCATTCAAGCGTTACTTTTTAATAGGTGTACTCATAGACAGCCCCTGGCCAAATTTGCATGAGCTTTTGGGCTTGAGATTGGGATTCGATTCACGATATTCGCCAAGGCAACTAGACGGCTTAGTCATGTTTCAGAGAACACTCTATTGAGTGTTTTTAATAGTCTTAGCCTGAAATGGTAGGCGAATAGGTATATGTATATAGAATAAAAGTGGGATTTTTATAGAGTTTGATGTGGTCTCAAATATAAAATTTATGAATTTCTATGTAATCAACATAAAAACCCAATGACCTAGAATATCTAGAGATTTTTACTCATATGATTCTTATAAACATTCCTTTAAGTTTATCGATTATCGATTAATAGTATTCAAAGAAACTTGAAGACTAGTTAAATATGGAAACTGAAAATACTCCAGTACAGTTATTAAAGGAAATTTCTCGACCAGATTAAAATTACTTAGAGAGATTTCCTAAAACTACTTCGAATGCCCAAAATTCCCACATGTTATCGATCGCTACCTTTTCGACTGAGTCTCTAGATCATTCTAAACGCAAACATATATACTCGTAAGAGCAATTGTAGAGTATCTGAACAATTAGCAAGCCTGATTACAAGTAATTGCCATTGTTTACAGTTGTTTACATGCACAGAACAATAAACTCAGATAGAGAGAGAGATATATTGCCGATAAACACAATAATAAACTCATGATTTCTGCTTTACCTTTCTATCTAACAAAACTAGACAATGCAATTGGCATTGAACTGCATGCAGCTTGGATCCGATTTCAAATGTGTATATATATATAGATATATACATACATATATATATTTGTTTATATGTATTTAAATTTAGATATTCACACAAATTGCTGTATAAAATATATTTTTGCTGACATTCTCCATAATATTCCAGCCAAATTATCACAGCTTCAATTGCATTTGCGTGTCGAGAGAAAGAGCGCGAACGAGAGAGGGAGAGAGAAGTCTTGTGTATTTTTATTTGCGATCTTATCTGGAAAGCGCATTTTTTGTTTAGCTGGTAACGCATTAGAAAATGTTCAGCAAATGTTGCACGTTGCACGTTGCCGGAACTTGATAATTTGCTTGGCGCTAGGCAGACGCCGACTCCGTCTCCAACTCCAACTCCGTCTACAGAGCTGAGTTGGCCTTTTACTTACAATGCATTTTATGGCCAATGGCCGTTTCTATTTGCACATTTTCACTGCTAAAATGGCAACGCGTGCAGCGAGCAGCGTGCAACGTGCAACATTGCTGAGCAGATTCTTAACAGCAAACGAGAAGAAAACAATTTTTATTTTTTGTTTCTTTGTTGCAAAAATAAAGTTTGTCCGTCGCATTAGCAGCAAATCGAAAGCCTGGCATTAACAAATTATTTCTGCATAAAATTGTGGCCATATATGTGCAACATGCAACAGGCAACATGGCCAGCATGGGAAACATGGCATGCTGTAAATGCCAGTTGGCTATTGGCTATTGGCTATTTTTAGCTGCTATTCCAGGCTCTCTTGGCCATTAAGTTCGTCCGTCCGGCCGTTCGTCCGTTCGTCTGCATTGATTTCAAATTTGTTTCGCACGAACTGCAATAGGCTTTAGCCACGCCCACAATCAGCCGCGCCTCCGGCTGTGTTCGGCCCCAACGTGCTGCTAAAATAAATAAATGTCGTTTGTTAGTCGTGTTAGGCAGTGCGGCCAGAGTACAGGATGCTCTGGCTAAACAATAATTAAATAAACGCCGGCAACTCTTGCTGTTGCTGTTGGCTGATGTTGCTTGTGCAGCTAACACAGCAACTAGCTAAACAGCATTGTCCATCGGCCAGTTTATGTTATTATTCCATTTTTTTTTGTTTCTTCTTTTTTTCTTAGCTCGAAGCTGCATTTAGCTGCTCCTCAATTGGCGCCAGCCACAATTATCTTTGCTTTGGTTTGGCATTTTTTTTTTTTTATGTATATAAAAATAGATATTGGCAGTTAGGCTGCCATTGTGGTTGCTCCACAACTGTCATTTTGTTTCTCTCTGCTGTGGTGATTGACAGCAAATGCAGGAAATGAAACCAATTCAATTGTAGCATTTGATTTATCCAGCATTTTGCAGCATATCTCCTCAAGAATACAAGTTTTGCTTTTATAGAGAAATCAAGTTTTTAGTTTTGCACAGCTGCTCGAACAACAATTGCATAAGCACGGCAATTGTTTAAACTATAAATACAGCAACCAAATTGACCCAATTTAATAACCGAATACAAAAAAATATAAGTTAATTGTGTATAAAATCTAAATAAATATATAGAGTATTTAATAAGACTTTCTTGTATATTTATTTATTTATATTTTGATATATTTATATACCCTGCTTAAGCTAGTATAAAAATCTTAGATTAACTTATTTAGATTCTCTTTTTTAGTGCTCTTTAAGTAACGTTCCTCAAATGTTAGACAGGAAATCTCGTAAAGGTGCTGAACAGTCAAGAATCTTGGTAAAATATATATACATACGTATTCATACGTATATATTATACAACATCTGCTTATTCATATACGTAAATATGTCTCTCTCTTATTTGCTTTTTTATCAACTTCCTGTTTTCAGTTGTCCGAAACGTCAGCTCAGTTCTATATGCTCTGCAATCTGTGTCTTTTCGTATGTGTTTACTAAGATAAATCAGATTGCCTGAAAGGGAAATACAAGCTAGTTTATGCTGGTTGTTTATGTGGAATATAGTCTTAAAATGTTGCAATTTCTGTTTAAGATTTGGTTAACGTAAAGAAAAGAAAGAAATCATCTGTAAAAATTTTAGAATTGAAGAGGTTTATTAAATTAAAGAATTGTCAAGAGTCGAATACTTATTGAGCTGCTTACACTAATCTCCCTCTCTCTCTCTAATGTCATAAATGAAAATCTCATGAATTTAAGATCGTTTATCTAAATAAAATATATAAATATATGACTATCCCCATTAATATATACCTTAAGCTAGTACACCCACAAGATCTTAGCCTCAATATTACATCAGCAATTTCAGCTAGAGTATTCGCTATTCGACTAACCAAGCGCACTTTATTACAGCAGCCTCTACAGACCTGCACCACAGACATTTCAAGTATGTCTATTGCACATATGTTAATAACATTTATTAGACAAATAGCTTGGGCATATAGACGACCTTAATGAACTGCATTCAGTGGACACTTTCCCCCTTTAGCCAGCTGCATATATCATCTATATGTCTATGCATATATTTGCATGCAATTTGCCCTAATTAAATATGCAAGTCGATTTCAAGTGCAATTTTCTAGGGTATTTACATAGCTGCTTGGACCAGTTACAAGTTCATTCATTCAACCATTTGTCAGCTGCACTTTGCATATTGTCTGAAGCGTATCAATAGATATGTCTAACTATAGTATATTTAAAGAGAGAGAGAGAGAGAGAGAGAGAGAGATTCTTATTGCACTGTTATTATTGCTCAAATAAATTATTCATTAAGACTTTTTTTTTTCATTGTTTCAATTTTACAATTGTCGCGTGTCAAAAGTGCTCACAGCTCCAATTAATTAATTATTATTCTTTTTAATGGAATTTTTTTATTTTTAATAATAATAACTAATTAAATTTGTATACTTTTCTTTTCAGGTAAGTTGACGCTTGCTAATTGAAATCGAATTTTGGCTAAGTATTGTATATATTTAATTTTAATGCCTATTTCATTTGACGTATGCTTAATGCTCATATTACGCATACGCCGCGTTGTGCGCACGTAAATCGCTTTTATTAGCTTCATATATGACACCAGCGCGCCTTGCTTTTTGGTCTTATTAATGTTTCTAATTAAATATTTAAAAATAAATTTATATATTATATGCATGTGTGTGTGTGTGTGTGCATGTGTCAGCGGATATCGGAACAGGCAAAATACAACCGCAAATAAATATAAATAAAATCAAAACATGACCAAGACAACAATTATAGAGAAAGTGACGGCGAGTGCACTGAAAAAAAAAAAGCGACAAGCTTCAAGCTACATACTCCAATTAATATGCGCAAGTGGAAAACCAAATCAGGAATTAAAGTGCATATACACATATATATCTCTATATATGTATGTGTATATCTGTATATATATTCAAAACACAATAAACAAATCGGCCTCGTGTTCGAGGAAAAGTTTGTATTGTTTTTATAACTCAGCCAAAATGAACAACTGTAAATTGATGGCCTGCGCGCTTTTTGGTCAGGCCCAAAACACACACAGAGAGAGAGAGACTTACACACACAGCACACACACACGCCCCACAGCTCAGCTGCTGTTATTACATGCTTTATAGCGTTAAAAATCAATTAGGAATATGTTGGACAAGCTTAATAGACTATCTAATACTCGTTTTGGTGTCCAAAGTATTTTAGTTTCATACAAAAATCTATTGGAATGGGTCAATCCTGAGATAGACATGTAAAAATTATGCCGAGGCTATTTACGAATTATATTTATGCTATGCTATACTTGAGTAATATTTAGTTTCTTCAGTCAAGAGTCTCCTGAGTCTCTAGAAACACACAACCAATATACTCACCTCAACAGCCCGGACGGGCACTTGATAATCTTCTGCTGTAATCCACAGTTAATTCACAGCCTCTGAATCATGCGTGACGTTTCTTAACAAAATATGAATGTGATGAAAACAAAAACCCGTTTGCCCGACGAGCGCACAAATTACATGTGAATATATATATATATGTAAATATGCATGTATAGGCATATAGACATAAATATCTGTACATATATACCTGGCTAATTGCACAAACAATGCAAAATACAAAAAAACATCATGACCTGCTTCAATAAATCCCCCAAGCCCAAGTCCCAATTGCAGTGCTGCTGCTGTTGCCAATTGGCAATTGGGGCAGCTGCGTTTGCCCCAACAATTGACAGGGGGAACGTTCGAACCGTTGCATGGATTTGGATTCAATGCGATTCGATTTGTTGTCAGTTGTTATTGTTACTGTTGTTGTTGTTGTCAGAGAGTTAGTTAGTGGCACAATTTGTGGCTCAATTGTCTAGAATTGGGCACGGTGAAAATACAGTCAGAGCTGTGTATGTGTGTGTGTGTGTGTGTCAATCACATCCAGTGGGCACGTCAAGTGTTGGCCTAGCAAATTGGAGCAGCGCGGCCCAAATGAAGATGTGAGCGACATGCCATTAGCCAAGCCACACATACATATATACATGTATGTGTGTGTGTGTGTGTATCTGATCATAAGTGCAGCGCGGTGATAGCAACCGGCTGCAGTTCACTTGTTGCATCTAATCTAATTTTAACTGAAAAAGCGCCTTGTTTGTCCGCCTGCCTGAATGCCTGCCTGCCTGGCAATTAAGTTAACAGCCAAAAACAAGCCAAACATGTTGGCCAAAGCGCTAAAGCAACTTACTAAAAAAAAGTCGCATCGTTCCACTAACCATGGCCAAAAACTTGTAAGAAAAAACACACACAAACACACATATTTATCTATATATATAAATTGTTAACAAAAAGCCAAAACATGTAGCAAGTATCTTTGGCTTGCAGCAGCAACAGCAACAGCAACAACAACGGCAGCAAGTGCAACTGCAACTGCAACTCTGGTGTGTGTGTATATTTATAGACATTACGTTGCGTTTGCGTTGTTTAAAAATAGTTGCGCCCCAGTCGCACAGCCCAAACGAGCCACACACACACACACACAAAGTTGCTGTAAGTGAAGCTGCTGCAACTAAGGCAAAGACTGCAGCAGCAACAACAGCAACAGCAACTACGCATTTGATTTGGGCTTTGGCTAGTTACTAGCCATAGTCCAATCTATAAATAGCTCTACGCATTTTTCTTCTAGAACAATTTTTCATGTTACTGCGCTGCAATCGGCTCTCTATGAGCCATAATATATTGATATTGATATTGATATGTCTGGCAGCCAGCTGAACTCTGAGAGATCTGAGCACAATTGGCACTTGAACATTGCGGCTCAACCTCTCTCTCCCTCTCTCTATCTCTCTCTCTCTCTCTTCCTCTCTAAGTGATCGTAAATATTTCGTTTGCACTGGCAAAAAAATTGCGTATGAGCCGAGTTTTGTTGTCAATTCTCATAGAGAGACGTTGGCATGCTCTAAAGTGCAGTTAGTAGTTGTAGTAGTAGTAGTAGTTGTAGTAGTAGTAGCTGTAGTAGTAGTAGCTGTAGTAGTAGTAGCTGTAGTAGTAGTAGCTGTAGTATTACTCTTAAATATTTGTTTACTCCGAGTATAGCTGGAAATGCTCTTAAGTGCTGGAATAGTCGTATAAAAGTAGTCCCATGTATACGCACTTTTAGCGTACACTGTTTTATAAATTTATATGCGTATATGATAATACAGAGTAATATATATGGGTATCGTTGATAATGCTTGCCAATATTTGCATATACTCGCATGATAAATATTCTACCAACAATAAGAACCTATACGAAAGGCACAAAATACTTTTATACATAGGAGTCCTACACAACAGCTCAAAAAATTATCTAAAAACGAGAATCGCTAATATGAAAATACTTTTTGATCTATACTTGGAGTCGATCTATATATTATTAATTTTAGATGCAATCGACTTGCCCAAAAAGTAACAAGAAAGTAATTCTCCTAGACTGTTTCTTTAATAAACTTCCATATATAAACAGTTGCCTAAATGTATTCCTACTAAATAAAACAATTTATACAAAATTAAAAAAAAAATAAATAAATAAACAAAATAACAAAACTCCTTATATATAATATAAAATTCATTTAAAAACCCACAAAATAATGTAGATCCCATATAAGCTCTACTCAAACTAACTTTCCCATATCTTAACTTAAATTTCTTTAAGTGTACAGCGCTCCCAAGACCAAGTCCTGCGTGCTTAGACTCTATTGAGATAAAAAAGGAAAAACGAAAAAAAAAAAAAAAGAAAAAGATTCAAATTCCAAAGTCAAGATGCAGCTTCAAGTTGTCTATTATAGGCAGTGGTGTGCTGCAGTGGTGGTGCTGGTGGTGCAACAACATTGCAGCTTCGTTTCACATTAGCCGCCTAACGTAAACAAGTCGCCATGGAGCAGCTCGGACGACTGCGACTGCAGCTGCAGCAGAGCCAAAGGATGCGCATGCGCATGTGCAATTAAAGTGTTGCATATTTATGAAAGTCATGCATGCACATGCACATGCACAAGCCGGCTATCGATGCGATCTATAAATAGGCTAAATGTTATTATGGCCAGGTTAACTGCTGGCTGCTAGACAAACTGGCCTGGCCTGGCCCGGCCTGGACTGCTCTGAAAAAGAAAAATTGTCTTTAATGGCGTCTAATAAATGCTCATTGGCATAATAGACACGTGCTACAGACTGTGGCATACGCATTCATATTGTTATGATTGATTGATCAATCAAAATGTGTGTGTGTGTATGCCATTCACTAAAGGATGCAGCTCCAAACATGTCATCCTGACGAGCTTGTCTGCCTGACTGACCTGCCTTGCCTGTCCTGCCCAGCCTTGTCTTACCTGCCTTTTACCTGTGCCTGTGCTGACGAGCAAATTGCTGGCTTTGTTGATGAGGTGGGCATTGTCTGAGCGAACCGTTTGCCTGCCGACCGATGACAACTGCAGCATGTGCTAATCAACAGAGCAACAATGTGAGCAGAGCGCAGTTAGAGTTGGCACTGCACGACTTGAAAATACCCTCGGTATCTGAATGGGAAGCTGCTAGAGAGTATGTAGAGTGGAAATGTACAGAAGATAGGCACACAGACCCATAAGTATACATGTACTTATGCTTACTTATGCATGTAGTTATACTTCTTACACTAAAATATCAACTACTTATTGATACTACGGAAAAAAATATTTGATTAAAACAACTCTGCAATAAAACAATATATATTTATCGATTTCGAGGTCTTTAACTTTTGTAGTTTACAAGAACCAAGCGTTCAAAGAGAGAAGAGAGAGAGACAGCTGTAGTATATGAAATCGGCTCGTCATGCAAGCTAAGAACATTTATTTAACCTTGAGGTTTACACAAACAGCTCTTTGCTGACCTTTACATACATTTGCATGAGCACATCATGCCCTCTCTACCCAATTACAGGGCATATATAAAAGAAACAAGCAAAATAACAAAAAACGAAATTAAATCCAACTCCCCTAACGCAGCAGACAGCCAATTAAAAGTGCCAGCCAAGCTAAGAGTTGAGCTGAAATCGAGTCCGAGCAGCGAACATCGAGTGCGAGTCCGAGTCCGAGTTCAGCTAGTCCGCAAGTTCTTTTAATAATAGCTTTAAATGGTTTTTGCGCAATCAGATTACTTGCAGTTTTGTCCGCTTGAATTCCAGCTAACTGAATGGCTCCAGGCGCAAGAAGAAAAATGGAAATGGAAATGGAATGAAAACACGCACTTCAACTCGTTTCAGCTAGCGCTATCTACCCTCTCCCTCTCTCGCATCTCTAACTTTGACCACCTTCGTTTGCATTCTAAGCCAAAGTGAAATTCAATAGAACTGGCAAATGGCATTGGCCATGCGCCGTTGTTGAGGCCCATCTAGAATCGCATCTTTGCAGCCTGTCTTGCCAATTGCTGTGCATGTTGTGCTCCTCTTCTGCATCTTCTTCTTCTTCATCTTCTCTTTTTGCTATACCACTTAACTGTGCCCGCATTCATGGGGTATATGCCCATAGTCAGGCTGGCTAATTAAAATTAATTTACCGTTTATAATGGGGCATATTATCATGGTCGTATAGGCGTATCGCGTCGCATTTTATGAGCTGTGGGCACAGGTTTTACTGCCAATTACTGCTGTTATCGATAACGATATCGATACTTTTAGCATGAATTCATAGATGCTCTTGCTACATATTCGTTGAGCTTCTTACTTAAATTCGAATCGTCTCTAAGCTTTACTTGACTGAAACAATACTCTCTCTTTTATTTGAGTATTGTTTTCTTGACGTTATGCACTGTTAGTTGTCATATTTTTCTTAGATTCTGCTTTAAGCTATAAACTGTAAACCTTTTCAAGCTAAATAAGTCATAGATAATGCATTCATCTTGTTTATTTACATTTGCTATAACGTTTTACAACACTATAATCTAGCTGTTGTTTGCTCTGATTCGCCATTAATAGGCTATCTTTAAGCATATTCCATTTGACTTTCATGCTGCTTCATTTGTTGCTTCGCTATGCTTCTGGCAATGGCAGCTGGAGCAATCTGTCCTCCCCAGAGCTACCCAGGTGCACAGAGGCTGGAGTTGAGGCTGTGGATGCGGCTGTGGCTGATGCTATATCTGTAGCTGAAGTTGTTTTTTATGCAAATGGTTTGTGGCTTCGGCTCTGTGGTTTGGGCATTCCAGGCTATTTGGTTATTCCTGTGCATGCACAAGAGCCCAAAGCCGAGCTGTCTGGATATATACATGTATATGCATGTGTGTGTGTGTGTGTGTGTATGCTCACATATACATACACTGTGGCATGGCATGTCCTTGTGCACAGCAGTTTTTATTTTCACTTTTTTTTTGTTTGCGCCACGTTTCAAGACTTAACACGCCCGTGGGCCTCCGCCTCCTGCTACTATTTCTCCTGCTTCTCTTTCGACAGTTCTTGTTTTTGGTCTAACGCAGCTATTGAAATGAAAAGTTTTGTACGTCCGGAAAATGTATTTCTGGGCTGCTGCTGCTGCTGTTGCTGCTGTTGATGAGTTTCCTTTATCGCATTGAGGCCAGCGTCAAGCGAATCGTGAGGGGCGCATAATAAAACCGCATTTCAATGCTTAGACAAAAGATCGCAAATGGCTTCGTTTCTACATAACCCACATAAAAGCTGACTATCTATATATCTACCCATAGATGTGTGTTAAGTATATGCAAATGTGTCTCTGTGTATGTGTCTGTGTGTGTGTGTCTCAATTATTACACTGCAACTGTCTCTATCTTACTTTTACAACACATTTTACATTTATTTTTTATGATATGTCACAAATCTTTTGGTTGTTGAAGATTTTGTCATCTTTTTCTCTGTCACGAACTTAAAAAAAATTGTGAATTGGTTTCGTTTGCGGTTCGATTATATAACAGAAATCTCTTTAATTGTAACAACAGTTGCTCGAAAAGCAAGCGTGAGAGAGAGGGAGAGAGAGAGAGAGAAGAGAGGTGTAGAGAAATTCACAATAGCTGTTCAATTTGTTATTTTTCTTTCACTGTTTGTTACTTGATTAAGGTCAATGTTAATGCCAGCCCAAGCAACAATTGACAGCTACTTTAACATGCATGTTAGAGCAGATTAGAGAAGACTGTTAGGTATTGAAAAGGTATAATGGAAATATAACTTAAATATAAACTGGGAATTCGAAATTTAGAAGATAGTTCACTGATAGTTTAACATTAACTCTAATTTAAGGTAAGCATAACTTGGAAGATTTACAGTTTACTATAGTTTAACATTTACTTAACATGTATTTATAAATTTAAATAAATATTATCGCACTAGATCTCTCTGGGCGAAGAGTTAACCATTGTAGACAGATTAAACTGTATCAACTAATGATGAGGTATGATGAAGAATCATCAGAGTGACAGAGGTATATATGATACGGCCTTAACAACTCATTTCATCTTATTAATGAGGAATATAAATATATGGCCTCTGGGCATGACCTACCTCTGCTTAAGATTTACATGCACGCATTTGCCCAGAGCAAAAGTTTAGCCCCTTTAACCAGTTTTAATATATTCACATTTCAATGTTTATACAAAATTCTAGCAGAGAAAAAAAAATATAAAAACAATTTATCACAAGTATTTATGATCACCACACAAGTTACAATGAAACTCAAGCAATTTAGCTTAATTTTCAAATAAATTCAACTAGATAATGTCAGACACACACACACACATACACAAACAACAGAAAACTCTCTATGCAGCGGCGCACATAAATTTATATTTAAAACAAAAACAAAAGCATGCAAAATAACAAATAAATATATAAAAACTTTAAGCCGAGTTCCGCAATTTTCGATTCGGAAGCGCAATTAAAGTTGAATTTAAAACGCTCATAAAATGCATAAATAAAATAAATATGTCGCTAAAACACAAAATGTGCGAGAGAGAGAGAGAGAGAGAGGGCAAGAAGAAGAGTGAGAAAAATTGGTGCATAAATTACAAAACATTTGCAATTCGCAATAGCACACACAGAAATTGGTAAATAATTGAAAAGCAGGATAATTTCAACAATTTGTGCACGTTTTTCGATTAAAATAAAAAATAATTGCATAATAATTTAATTACAAGCGCAAACAGCTAGAAATTCGCCTGACAAAATATAAACAACAACGAAAAATGTATTTATAAATAGAACGAAAAACACGTTCGGAAATTAAAATGTTGATAAAGTTGTTAAAATGGAAAAGTGCGAGAGTGTGTGTGAGTGCGAAATGGAATGTGTGTGTGTGTGGTTGTGTGAACTCTATGTAAAGGGTGAATGTGAGAAGAGTGTATAGTGTGAGATTAATGTAATTGGAGAATGTGTGGTGTGAAGAATATGTTTTGTTGGAGAGTAAGTGGGTATAGTGAGAGGAGAGTGTGAGAACCGAGCGTATAAAGAATATGTGTGGAGTATGAATGACGTAACTTATCTTAGGTAGGCGTGGAGAGTTCGTGTGTGTAGTCTTTGTTAAGGATATATGTGGAGAGTGCAAGAAGAGAGTTTATGTGTAGAATATAAATAGAGTGTGGCAAGTGGGTGTGTGCAGACTATGTTTAGAGAGTGTGTCTGAGGAAAAATTATGTTGAGGTAGAGATTGTGTTTGTGGAGATTTTGGATAGTGTGAGTGAAGACTTTTAGTGTGAGTATAAATGGAGATTATGAAAAGGATGTATGTGGAGATTGTGGATGCCGTGAGTTTTAGTGGAGACTGGTATGGAGTGAGAATATAAGTGGAGATTATGAGAAGAGTATATGTGGAGAGTGTGAATGGAGACTTTGAGTAGACGGGGAATGGAGATCATGAGAAGAGATTATGCCAAATACAATATACATATACATATGTATGTATGTACGTAGCCTTTCTGCCAGTAGAATATGTATATGAAAAGTCTATGACTCAACCCTGTAGACTGGGTAAGGAGAGCATGACTGTGTGAGTATGTGTGTGTGACTGTGTGACTGTGCCAACACCCACGCACGTGCCTTCTGATTGAAAGGTTTTATGTTTTACTATTATTATATCTGTAGCCTCGCATCTAGCAGTTTCCTTAATAAAAACCACAATTTTATGACAATCTGTTTACTTTGAATGCATTTACATATTTCGCTAACGACAATTTCCTTTTCTGTTGATTGTAATTGCAGTTGGTACTTCCGCAAAATCAAACGCATTGAGGCTGAGAAAAAACTGCTACTGCCAGAGAACGAGCACGGCGCGTTTTTAATACGCGATTCCGAAAGCCGTCACAATGACTATTCGCTATCAGGTGGGTGCTATAAATGGCATGCCAAATGTCAATCTGTTCAATGAATAATAAATATGAAATGCAAGTTTATATCTGAATCGTATCTAATATTGTATTGTATATTTTTGCAGTGCGCGATGGCGATACGGTTAAGCATTACCGCATCAGACAATTGGATGAGGGCGGCTTCTTCATTGCCAGACGCACAACATTCAGGTAAATATACAATTTAACATTTACATAACATTGTGCTAATATACTCCTCTCGTTATCAATAACAGAACCCTACAAGAGCTGGTCGAGCACTATTCCAAGGATTCGGATGGCCTGTGCGTCAACCTCTGCAAGCCCTGTGTACAGGTAGGCCCCATTAACTATATAATACTCTACTAATTCATGGTATTCAATTATTGTTTTTGGCATTTAACATGCACTTAACATGCCATTTAACATTTAACGTATTCTTGTCGCGCATTTAACATGGCATTTCTCAATATTTAACATTTGACATTTAACATTTTCTCATTATGATTTCTGTCATTATTTACGTATACTTAACCAGATGAAAAAAAAAGATTTTAAAATGATTTTATATATTTGTTTTTTGTATTCCTTTAAAAATACTAACGAAAATTATTTATATATATACTAACAAACAAATAAAAGACAAATTCATTTTCGGGTATTTTTGAGGTAGGATTTTGTAACTCTAAACATTAACGTTAATGTGTGTGTGTGTGTGCCAGCATCATGCAAAAAAAATCCATAAACAAATAATACTAAATAAACAACCCATTCATTTCATTTAATTCATAAATTTAGTCAAAGTACAAAGTGCAATTAAGCGTTGAAAAGCGCAAATAAAAATCTCCAAAAATATAAATTATATTAAAATTTATGCGTCATTTTGGCATTTAGTCAGAACGTAGATAAAGATCAAAATATTTTGTATATTAACGAGAATATTATATAAATATTGTATATATTGTATACTACCTATGATAAAGTAAGGAATATGCTATATAATCTATTTTTTTATTCAATTGCCAGTTGATAGTTGTAAATCTAGTCTTCTGCTTAAGAATCAGACTCGAAGACTATATAGACTAGCCTGTGCCTTTTCTACCTTATGATTGCTTCAGGTATAAGTTCAATTTAAAGCCTATTTATAAAATCATATTTATATAAAGTATATACTATCTTTGCTATATTTTCATACTTTATCAAAAGCCAGTTGAAAGTTATAATCGCTGTAAAAATGCCTTTAAGCATAGCCTTGAAATTATTTCTAGCAAATTCCACTCATAAATATCGTTTAATATACATATATATAACTAGTTATATACTATGCTTTATATTATAAGCTTTACTTTTTAATTAAGTATTGCTACATGTAGTGTATATATATAGTATTTGGTGCAACTGCCAAATCGCGTGTCCAACTTATGCAAACATGAAACAGAAAAAGAAAAACTTGAAAAAAAAAACGTTGCGAAGGGCATGCAAAACATTTCAACTAATGCACTTTCAAATTTGCAATGTTCCAAGATGACTAAGCAACTGGCTTGAGCTCAGAAAAAAAACCGAACACCAAATAAATGGTAAAGTTCGCTTAAAACAATAGTAAATTTCATTAACTAGCCGCAGTTTAGTTGCACTTTGACTTTGACCCAAAAGGCCAGACTAACTAAAAGCCCAAAAAGCCAACCACAACAAAAATAAACAAATTACTTACAACGTTAGCCAACGCCGCTCTACTTCTAGTCTAGCAACAATTTGTACATAATGCCTAAGTGTATGCCATCAGCTCTCTCTCCAATTGGCACCTTCATACGAAACGAGCCTAAAAGCACACACCATATTACCAATTGAATTGCTTTTACCGTTTTGCTAAATAACATTCACTAATTTGTTGTTGTTTTTGCCACACAGATTGAGAAACCTGTCACCGAGGGTCTATCGCATCGAACTCGCGATCAGTGGGAAATCGATAGAACTTCGTTGAAATTCGTACGCAAATTGGGCTCCGGACAGTTTGGCGATGTCTGGGAGGGTCTGTGGAACAATACCACGCCCGTGGCCATCAAAACTCTAAAGTCGGGTAAGTTGAAATGCAAGATGAAGAGGAAGACTAGAGAACTCTTACTTATTTGACATATAAACTAACTAATCCCTTGCTTATCCCATTCACCAGGCACCATGGACCCCAAGGACTTTTTGGCTGAGGCACAAATAATGAAGAAGCTGCGCCACACCAAGCTCATTCAGCTATATGCAGTCTGCACCGTCGAGGAGCCCATCTACATTATAACAGAGCTGATGAAGCACGGCTCCCTGTTGGAGTATCTGCAAGGTAAGCCAAACGAGATGCTAATGCTAATCAAGTCGATAAAGCATAACACATTACGCATACATTAACTTGGCTAATCTCTTTCATGGTTCATGGTTCATGGTTCGCTCATTGGTTCAACTTCATTATCGTGTCATTATCAATATCTGATGAATGTGTTTTTAATATCTTTTAGCAATTGCAGGCAAATGTCGTAGTATCAAAATGCAAACGCTCATCGATATGGCTGCCCAAATAGCCGCTGGCATGGCATATTTGGAATCACAAAACTATATACACAGAGATTTGGCAGCGCGTAATGTGCTCGTCGGCGATGGCAACATCGTAAAGATAGCCGATTTTGGTCTGGCACGGTAAGTGAAAGCTATATGCATATATGACAGTTTACCAATATTCTCTAATATATAATGTTCTTTTTCCATGTGCCATATGCAGACTCATCAAGGAGGATGAATACGAGGCACGCGTCGGTGCACGCTTCCCCATCAAATGGACAGCACCAGAGGCGGCCAATTACAGTAAATTCTCCATTAAGTCGGATGTGTGGAGCTTTGGCATTTTACTCACCGAGCTGGTCACCTACGGACGTATACCCTATCCAGGTGCGTTTACTTATCTTTGTATATCCCCCCCAGACAATTCTAAATCTCTATAACTTTCAACAGGTATGACCAACGCTGAAGTATTAACCCAGGTTGAGCATGGCTACCGCATGCCCATGCCACCGAATTGTGAGCAGCGTCTGTATGAGATAATGTTGGAGTGCTGGCACAAGGATCCGATGCGTAGACCCACATTCGAAACGCTGCAGTGGAAGCTCGAGGATTTCTATACATCCGATCAGAGTGATTATAAGGAGGCGCAGGCTTACTGATAAATGCTTTATGCGCCCGCTGGCAAACGCGGCGGCTGCAACAGGGTAACGCCCGGACCAGCAGCAGTCGGCCAAGCGGACCAGAGCAACAACAGCAGCAGCAACATCAACAGCAACAATAAGACCGAAGCATAAAGCTAACCAACACGGACAATTCTTATTTAGTTACTTATTTCAATGTTTGCACAGATTTTCTAAAGCATTAAAAAAGAAAAGAAAAGAAAATATAAGCAAAGCAAGTGTAATCCCATGCTCTCAACATGGAGCTGAGTGTACGTCTAGGTATCAATATACATGTTATTAGCATTTAAGGCAGGCAAATTTTAGTATTTAGGATGCATTGCGGTGTGCTAAGTTAAAGAATATATATATATATACATATATTCATATATATATATTTACGTATGTGTGAAAGATAAAAATTTGTATTTTTGATTACAAAACAGTTTTCTTTGTTTGCACTTAATGCATGAATCATATACATATGCATATATATATAGATTGAAACACATGTTTATATCGATCTGATTTCTATTAATTTGTTTTGCAATCAGGCGCTATTATTGAACGCTGTATCATAATATATGTATACATCAATATAAATATACACATACGAAACGCATAAAGTCACAGTTTATATATAGGATCTTCGTATATTTATATATATACACATGTATATGCATATTTTCTCTTTTTAGTTATATAGCCATTATATAAACGATATTTAAATACTTATATATTTATGCTTTTAGTTAAACACAAATAAAAAACAAACATTACGTGTCTTACCTTATATATTCACACACTCAACATTATCAACGACATATATATGCTTTATCTTTATCGTATTATCGTAAACAAAACAAAAACATATACATAAACAAGTGCTAGAAGAAAAAAAATATACGCAAAACATAATGCAATAAAGTAAACTCCATATTATTAATGTTATACATTTTAATTGTAATTTTTAACCATTAAATTATGTATTTAAAATTATACAAACACACACACATACATACACAAATCCATGTACATTTAGTGAACAAAAACATCAAAATAAAATTTATTATCGTAATTTATAAAAAAAAAAAAGCAACAAAACTTTCATATATGACAGAAATGTTCAAAGCTAGCTAAAATTTATTTTCAGTGTATTTATTTATGCTTTTTATTATTTTTTTTTTGGTGAGTATTATTTGAAGCGTAAGTGCCCCCTGAACATAAAGTACTTTGTATAGAAGAGCTTGGGACAAAAAAAGACCTGAGCAGAGTGATTAGCTCGTAATGTCCCCTTGTAAAGATCGCCTAAGTTTATTAAGATTCCTTCAAGAAACTAAAAGATACTCCGAATTACTAGCTGGAATATCGTTTCTATTTTCAGGGTATTTTCTAAAGGACTCTTATTAAGTATGCGATCTACATGTTTCTATTTTTCATTTGCTTCTTTGAATTTAGTTTTGAAAAGAAGTGCAATAAATAGAGCAATTTTACTTATTTCAAAAACTCTAATCTACGTACATCTAAACCTAGAAAGCATGAATTGAAGGCTGATTTTATAAAGCTAACCGTAGTACTTACATATGTGTTCTTATCTAGTAATATATGTTCAACTGATTTACCAATGCACAAAACATATGTTTTTAAAACACACACACACACACACACACACACACGTTTCAAAGCAGCTGTAATCAAAAGAAAATAAATATGGAAGAATATGAACAACTGGAAGTTCGTCAACAAAATTATCTTTTATTGATTTATAGAAATTTCTCTGTGCTGGAATAATTTGCATTTGTAATTACTAATAACTCATGTCGAATAAACTAAAATTGAGGGCGTGTCAAATATATACATATAAATTTGTATGGAAAACATATGTATAACGATTGCAATAAAAATAATTTCTATAAAAAATGATATACCTATAAATATGTAAAACCCTTTATAGCTCTATGAAAATGTATAAAAATTTCAAATATACTTGCAAATTTAATGAATAATAAAGATTGCATAAATCTTGATTTGTCGTATAACATAATTAGTTTTTCTTAATAAAATAAAACAAAATAATAATAATAATAAGAAAGCCTAATATATTTTGATCAAGAATATGACTTAGATTTTCATTAGATATAAATATATAAATATTTTTTATTTGATTAGCAGTAAAGTTTAGTTAATTTAACAAATACATATATGTTATTTTTTTTGCTATTTATAATTTGTAAATTTATTAGTTTATAATGTATATAATTCATTTTAGCCGAAGCCATAAGTGAAGTCTCGTTTTAAGTTGAAAGTACATATATAAAGATATTCCGGGTTTAGGCCTAATCGGTTCACAACCTTGATCAATACAGTCATATATGTACGTATGCATATCTAAATGTGTGTCTCTAAAAAGTCAAACGCTTTTGATCAATCCACATATGGGTGCGATTGTTTACTACCAAAAAAAAAAAAGTTGATTGAATTTTTGGTCAATGCGAGTTTGTGAACCAAAACAAAAAACGCATTCAAAGCCCTGCCTAAAATGTCGTCTACTCTGTGCTCCTCGCCCCACCGCACTCGGCCACACCTGCTAATGGAGGCTGCTGAATGTCTCCCGCCCCCTCTGACACCCTGGCTTCTCTGTGATTTCATTCTGTTGCTATAACCTCTCACTCTCACTCTCGCCCCTCTGTTGCTGCATTGGCATTGTTTGTGTGGGTGTGTGTATGATTTAGTTCATTTACCCACCTTCCACACTTCCCCTCGGCACTTGCTGCCCTGGCATTGTGCCTTTAGTCTTTTACTATACATTTGTGTCCCTCTCTCTCTCTCGCTGCTCTTCTCCTGACAGGTATTTGTCGTCTGCTACTGTGGCCGCCTCTCGCACTCTCTTTACCCCGTCTGCAGCCCTGGCATCGAGTAGCCGTAAGTGGTCAAGCAGCCAAACACACAAATACACTCGCACTCAATGCGAATTGATGACGATTCCGCTGCTGATGCCGATTTCCAATGTTTGCTCGCTGAGTCAGTCAATTGTTTTGTTGCTGTTGATTAATTCGGGCATAACTATTGCCAGTGAAAAGCACATGAGACATGCACTAATGTACACATAGATTGCGATAGACTCTGTTTTGTTGCCTTATAAGGTAAACGACGCGGTGCTGCTACAGCTGTTTTGCTGTGTAATCAATCGGCGCGAGACACGGGCATTTCTTGGCTTGGTCCGTCATGCTGATAAGCCGCGGCGATTCATGGCCCGCATTTGCCACAACAGCTAAAATCATAAGAAATACTTAGCTAAATATAAATATATAGAAATTTTCATATATATAACTTTGCTTATCAAACACTTCCTGCGAAAAAATGAGCTGAGCCTTTGTTTTCTTTAGACAGAATTCAAACATTTTCGGGGACGCATTAGTAAGCAGTGGCTTATCGAGTGAGCTGACAAATCTCCATATCCATAAGATTCTGAGTCATAGCAGCTTGTTCATCAAGGGAAAGGGAAAAAACAGCCAGCTATACATTTAAATATTATCAATAATAAGTCGGTTTCAACCATATTCAGTTCTTCATCGCTTTTTATTATTTTTTTGTTTTTTTCGTAGCGGTTACAAATACTTTAGTTTTGATTTAATGTTTGTTTTTGTCTTTTTTTGGTTAAGTGTAATTCATAATATAATAATATATGTAAAGAATGCTTGGATAATGTATAATGCCGAATATGAATATATATATTATATAATATTTTTTTTATAATAATACCAATATGCGCATGAACTCGTGAATTTCGATCCAACACAAAAATATATGCTAAATACTTATGTGTAAAAGGAGTGTATGTGGGTGTAGATGTGTGTCTGTGTGAATGTGTAGGTGTGTGTATCTATGTAGTACATGACTTCGTATAAAATTGTTATAGATATATAAAAAAAATTGTTGGTAGTTTATCTTTGTTGCTGTCTCTGCTGCTGTTGCTGGACAATGTGCCTGCCTGTGTTAAATATCTTTAGCTCCGCATCTTCTTCTTCTTCACTTTTCTTTGTTTTATCTATCCTAAGTACGAAATGAATAGGAAAATATTTTATATATATATCTTTGTTTGGAGTGTATGCGTGAGACGCTGGCACAGACAGGACCACGCCCAGAGACAGCCGCAGTTAATGTGCATGTTTTTGGTGTTGTTGTTTTTGCTGTTTCTGTCACTTAGAAGCATTTGCGGTGCACAATGGATGGGCCAGACTCATCGTACTCCTGCTTGGAAATCCACATCTGTTGGAATGTGGACAGCGAGGCCAGAATGGAGCCACCAATCCAGACGGAATATTTACGCTCCGGTGGTGCCACAATCTTAATCTTCATGGTGGATGGGGCCAGAGCTGTAATCTCCTTTTGCATACGATCAGCGATGCCAGGATACATGGTGGTACCGCCGGACAACACAGTGTTGGCATACAGATCCTTACGAATATCGACATCGCACTTCATGATCGAGTTGTAGGTGGTCTCATGAATGCCGCACGCCTCCATGCCCAGGAATGAGGGCTGGAACAAAGATTCGGGGCAACGGAAACGCTCATTGCCAATTGTGATGACCTGTCCGTCAGGCAGTTCATAGGATTTCTCCAGCGAGGAGCTGGAGGCAGCTGTTGCCATCTCTTGCTCGAAGTCCAGAGCAACATAGCAAAGCTTTTCCTTGATATCGCGCACAATTTCACGCTCGGCAGTGGTGGTGAAGGAATAGCCACGCTCGGTCAGGATCTTCATGAGATAGTCGGTCAAATCGCGACCAGCCAAGTCCAGACGAAGAATGGCATGTGGCAGTGCATAACCCTCATAGATGGGCACGGTGTGGGTGACACCATCACCAGAATCCAAGACGATGCCAGTGGTACGACCAGAGGCGTATAGGGACAATACAGCTTGGATGGCCACATACATGGCCGGTGTATTGAATGTCTCGAACATGATTTGCGTCATCTTCTCGCGATTGGCCTTGGGATTCAAGGGTGCCTCAGTTAGGAGCACTGGATGCTCCTCGGGTGCCACACGCAACTCATTGTAGAAGGTGTGATGCCAGATCTTTTCCATGTCATCCCAATTGGTCACAATACCGTGTTCAATGGGATATTTCAGGGTGAGAATACCACGCTTCGACTGTGCCTCATCACCCACATACGAGTCCTTCTGGCCCATACCAACCATAACGCCCTGGTGGCGGGGACGTCCGACGATTGATGGGAAAACGGCGCGTGGTGCGTCATCACCGGCAAAGCCGGCCTTGCACATGCCGGAACCGTTATCGACAACCAAAGCGGCAACCTCTTCGTCACACATTTTTGCTATATGGATTGTGGTTTAACTTGCTATAATTGAATATGAAAAAAAATAGACTATTCAAATGAATTTGTATGTACACACTACTCCGAACTGAAAGCCGCTCGAGAGTTTGAGCCTGAGACAGAGAGTCAAAGGCACATGAGCTGAACAAAGGAAGACTGAATTTTATTACCTTTTAAGGAAATATAAGAGACGAATGAAGTTTTTTGTTTTCAGTTACTCTGAATTAACCGCTGCGCAAACTTTGCACAATGACTGACGCTTCACAATTGAAACGACGCCTACTTTTTCAAAAGTGGTTGAATTTCGCCGAGCCGCTGGCGTTGCCACTCTTACAAAAACGTATCTAATAATACCAAAACAGAAAATGGCTAAAAAATACTCCGCCTATCGATAGGCAAATATTGCCATTTGTCAACAGCTGCTTAAGCCGCTAAGCCTTTGTTCCTTTCTCTTTTGTTGTGTTTCAAGTGCAATAAATACGCAATTTAATCAATTAATTTAGGCATTAAGCTATTCTATTCGATAAGTATATATTATGATAAACATCGCTCATCTCTAATCTAGCAGCTAGACAATCACCCACCCACCCAACGACACCCACGATAGCGGCTTTGTGACTTATTTTGATAGCGCCGCGCATTTTAACAACATGGTTGACATTAATTTGGAGTGCGTGCAATTGATCGAGCCCCAGCCGACAAAATCGACGGAAAAACAACAAGAGCAATATTTAGAGGCAGCGCGAATATTGCTCGTGCTGCTCGAGAATGTGCTAAGTCAGCCGAATAACCTGAAGTATCGCACCATTCGTGTGGAGAACAAGGCGATCAAGGAAAAGCTGCTCTCGCTGGAGGGCATTGAGCAATTGCTGAACGCAATTGGTTTCAAACGCTTGCCAAGCTCCAATGAATACACATTGCCTACTGAGGTACCCTTACAGCAAATACAAAAGTACAGAGACGTGCTAAGAAAAAGGCGAGAGGCGTGGCTGAATGGTGCAAACCGTAAGTAGCTGTAATATAGCCAAGTTAACTGTTAACTGTTAATGGAAAAAGAATTTATTTGCTTTAGGGTCAGTCCAGGCGACGACTGCAAGAGAAATGCCAGCTACGTGTGCTACGCCTTTGTTTATACAACCTTCAGTGCCCTATAAACAACGTATTACCTTTCCGCGCATGCTAGTGAGTGGAAATATAACTATATAATTGAATAGAATAAATGGAATTTCTATTTGCAGCGCACTCCTAATCGGTTCCTGCAGTCTTTGGAGCTCTACAGCGATGCCGTTATGCAGTATGAGGACGAGGCGTTGCTGGCCAGCGGACGAAGTCTGATACCCATTGATGAGCTAACAATGAATGCCAGCAGCAAATTAATTGAAATGCAGGAACTAATTGCGGCTGGAAAATGTAAAGAGAAGGAACCCTGCATACGCGATCTGCTGCTCGTTGAGCTAGTCAATTGGTTCAATACGGAGTTCTTCGAGTGGGTCAACAACATACCATGCCAAGTGTGCGGCAGTGAGGATGGCAAACTACGTCGCACCCAAACCGAGGGCGATGTACGGGTCGAAGTCACAGTTTGTTGTGGCCAAGAGACCAAGTTCTATCGCTACAATGACATCTCCCAGTTATTGGTGTCGCGCAAGGGGCGCTGTGGCGAGTTTGCCAATTGCTTTACATTCCTGTGCAGATGTCTGGACTACGATGCCCGCTTAGTTCATTCCCATTTCGATCATGTGTGGACCGAAGTGTTTTCTGAGAAGCAAATGCGCTGGCTGCATGTGGATCCCTCCGACAATGTGGTCGATTCGCCACTTATGTATCAGCACGGCTGGAAGCGCAATATTGACTACATCTTTGGATATTCGCGCGACGATGCACAGGATGTCACTTGGCGATACACGAACAATCATCAGCAAATATTAAAGCAACGCAAGCTGTGCTCGGAGAAGGAGCTCATCGCAACACTGAATGTGATTAGGGCCAAACGGCAGCAGTTCGTGAGCGAAGAACGCAAAAAATTCCTCAGTCAACGTAACATGTGCGAGGTCATTGAAATGACCGTGGAACGGTATGTATTAGAAAAATATTTATTGATTGTTTTTGTTGTTTTGTATTGTTTTGTCTATTCGTTCACTTGGTGAAATGGAGTATATTGGTTTTTTTCAATGTCTCGCTTTGAATTGCAGGTTATTTTTTAAGCAATTCAAGCTCTGCAGATATATATTCTTGTAGAATGTGCAAAAGCTATATGACCTATATCAACATTTGTAATTTTGTAAATCTAACGAGCATTATGCAGTCGGTAGCTCTCGACTGCAGCAGTGCAACTTGTTATTGTTGTAATTAAAACTGATCTCTACATTTATTCATATAAACTGCGCAGCACTCCTACCGAGAGCGAGCTCAAAGGCAGAAGTTCGGGCAGCTTGTCGTGGCGCCAGTCGCGTGGGGAGCACACATTCACAGATGTGAGTCATTTGAGCTGATCATTAATTGCCTTTGTCCTCTATATAAGAAGCACACACACGATCTCTCATGCATTATTCTATTGCAGATTTTTGTATTTACGCCAAATGACAGCGAGCGGGAACTGCGACAATTCAATTTGCGCTACAATTGCGCCAGCGATACGTACGAAAGATATACGATAGGTTTGATAGAGCGCTTCCATAGAAGAAATCTTATCAATTATGCTCATGACCGATTACTTTCCTTAATTTCTAGATGGCGAACATTTTAATATACTCGAAACCTACAAGACTTGGCAAAGTGCGCAATTCTCATCGAAGAACATTTTTCGCAAGGTCGAGAGAGATTGGAAAATGGCCTACTTGGCCAGGCTAGGTAAGCTCTGTAATAAAATTTCATTACAATCTATTAATTTATATGATTGCTTGCAGAGGACACGGACAGCGCTGAAATCATTTGGAAATTCAATTTGAGCAAGTCTAATCTTCGAGTAAAATCCTATAAACTCACATTCGAAACGAAGACCTTTGGAGACGGCAAAATCGATGTGAGCGTGGAGACGAACGATGGCAATAGATGCATTGAGAACGCCACGGAATTTCAAATTGTTGCCAAGCTAAGCGGCGGCAAAGGGGACGTGGCTTGGCAGCATACTCAGCTGTTTAGACAAAGCCTTAACTCCAGGGAATATCCTTTCGATTTACAAGTTGTATTGCATTAGCAAAATGCTAAAATTCCAAAATCAAGTGTAAATAAAAAACAAAAAAGCAAATATATTGTCGCAACTTATGCCAGCATGTTTTTGGTTCTATCTTCTCTATAAGCGGGATATACTTTTGGGCATGACCTCTTTTTTTTTATTTATTTGTTGAAGCCATACGGGGTTTTTCAATAACCCCTTTGTGAGCATATTATCTGTTCATTCATTAGGGCGCGCCGGCAACTTACGTTGCTGTCGTAATTT